>QVOB01016414.1:0-27713 GCA_014839585.1 Pseudomyrmex concolor
ACTTTAGCTATTTCTGATACAGAAAATACAGAAAATTTAATCTCTAATACTTTCAACAGGCATTTCTTTTTTATCTTTTCTCTAAGAGTCGTTAGTCTTTTGGCTGCCATATTAGATCAGCTATTTTAAAAAACGCCACATTGTATCTAAAAATACATGTTTTTATGTAAATTTTGCGATCATGGACGAATTTTTTGAGCCACATAATTTTTGGGGAGCATGGGGGATCTGTTTGACAAAGAATGCCCCATATGTATATTTAAAAAAACAGACGACGCGCAAAAGTAGGACAAGATGGCAAACTATAAACGATAAAGAACAAATATTGCGGCGAGCAAACGAAACAAGCAGTAATACCTGCTCGTTTGTAAGCGCTGAAGTTTAACCCGTCTGTGCGTGCATAGCGATTTCAGTGCCATTTTCAACAACATTCGTCAGAGCTTAAAAACTATTATGTTTGTGTTGCATCTACCCCCATTTTATCCCTGTCCGCTTTTTCGAAACGCAAATCCTGAAGCGAATTCGCGGTATATGTAAAAGTTTTTAATGTAACGAAACTGTATATGTACAAGATTAATCTATTAAAAAGTAAAGACAGGTATTTATTAAACAGTAAAATTCGATCAAACATTACTTGTTAAAAAAATTATAAAATGTTAAACGTCAATTCGATCGTCGAAAAAATTCCGACAATTGCGCCTGATGACGTGAAATATCGACGATAGTCTATGAAACTTTTTGTCATGATATAAGATAAAAACACGAAAGCAGAAAATGGTAAAAAAACAAAAGTAAAAAAAAGACTGTAATCGCTGTATTTCTCCTATAAATAACAAGAAATACTCGTGGAAAAAAATTCAAGAGAAACTCGATGCAACCAAATTCGTTGCAAGCATGAACCATTAGAGAGTTCGTAATATGCTTAAAATATACATCGCGTGCTCAAAGGTTAGGCCAGGTCGTGAGCCACGCGACTGCCGGCGTATATAGCGGCCGCAGATTGAAATCTAGTCACACCCGGCATCCCGCTATTCCCGCATACTCCTTCACACTATCCCTTCAATTCTGTCCCCGCGAGTAGCAGGATGTACCGTGTATACACTTCGTATGATATTACGATTCGATCAGATCGCCGCCGATTGGCCTGTTGATGGAATTTAATTGTCTGTCAGACGCTGATACAAGGCGTTCTCGAAGCGCAAGTTCCCGCCGTATCATTTATACTTGATTCATCACATATGTGTGCGGGATATTGTCCCGCACGTGATACGTTTGCCGAAGATTCGTGCAAACGAAGTATTTTTTTCGAGTTGAAATAAAAACTTGAAAAAGAATCGACGAATTGACTTCACGTCACGAAAGGGAATCGGCAAATTGAAAATGTTCCGTGTATGTTTCAATTTAAAACAAAATATTTTCTCGTTTTAAAAATAGAAAAAACAATTATTATAAATGTTTACTGCTAAATAATATAATTGTACTTCCACATTGCAAAATCGATCATAGCCGTTATAATAAAGTTCACACTTTATTCCAATCGATATTTTTCATCGGTCTCGCGATTTGTTTTCTGCGCTGATGGTCCGATTCAAAGTGCCAGGCTCTATTCCGCGATGCTGCGGTGTGCGATTTATTCGGTCGGGCGGATCTTCGTTTGTATGTACGAGCCGCCACTGGGCCATTTGTACGAAGTAACGTTGGTTCATGGCATCCGTGATTTGGGTCGGATTGGTCGGAAGGCGAATGGTAGAGTAGACTACGGCTGTCGAACGTGCCGCTGTTAACAGTTTCCGGAGAGTTAACAAGGTTTCGAATCCGCGATGCCGCACAGGACAATAGGACGACATTACGACCGACCTTCCCTGGACATCTAAACCTACCCCTATTCAACATCGAGTTTCTACTATCTTTCGAAATCCGACCTTTTATCCCTTCGTTTTGGCACAGACTTTTACAGTTTGTATCCTATGTTTCAGAATTCTTCACTAATAGTTCTCTATAAAAAGTAAAAGGTAAAAAGCTGCAAGTATATATACAGTTGTGTGGGAGTTGTAGTAAAAATGTTTCACTGTAATAATCTTCGATTTTTTTTTTTATGATTTTTCTCATATTGTAACGATGATCATTTTTATATTAGATTTAAGCATTTTATTTGACATAATTTTTTCTACCATTGCAAACATAAAAAGATAAGAAAAGCTAGTAGGAAAGTGATGTGTTGCACAGAACTGCACATATGTTGGACTCTTGAGAAACTCGATCCAAATGTAGTAACCGATCTTATTTTTCAACTCCTACAATAGCACGGTGCTACGCACTGCACTGCATTATCTTCCTACTCTTTTTCTAATCGCAGACCAGCGTGACTCGACTGCCAGAGATCCGGCTTTATTTTCAACGTTAGTGGCGTTTTTCTTCCGACACACGTCCATTAAAGACGTCGCGCGAAAATTTGCCAGAAAAACTGTTGGCGGCAGAGTCGTCGCGACAAAATTCGATGAAAACGTATCTCCCGTGTGCCACGCGAACGTGCAATATTTCTCAAAGGACCGCGTCAAGAAGAGAAAAAGAATTCTTCGCCGAAGAATAAGAATGCCTCGATATATAGGGATGATACATGTTACGCGATACATCGGTTTTCGATTCAATTTCATATAGGGGTTAGGTATTGCATTCTTTGATAAATAGAAATTTGTTTGTGCACATGCACATACACTGGAAAGAAATGGCTTTATAAAACCACTGCGCCATTACTATCGGATTGTTGCTTTTAGTTTGCGTGGTCTACTGTAAAAAATACCACTACATTTATTAACAAAAAATATTCGTCAACAAATACTATTTAATCCAGACTCGTGTTTATCTTCAATCTGATAATTGTTCGTGGTAAAAAAAAAATTCATTTGTGTTCCTAAACAATGCATTGCTCTGCTGTATTGTTGAACATTATGTTATTATATATTTTATTATTTAAATTTCTTTTACGATTGGATATATCTCTCATTACTTTTACATTTCGCGAAAATAAATGTATGTAAATATCACGTGCTCGGTCATGTATGAGCACCAGAATCCAAGTAACAATGGGGTATCTCGTACCGCGCGCTATACGAACTTTAACAATTATTAACGCGTGTCGCCGGAAACTTTTTAGAAAACAACTAAGCGCCGCAACTATTTGTTGCTCTTGTGGGATGCGCTTGCACAGCGGGACGCCGAATTATCGATAAATTGAACATTACACGTCATTTCTTGTCTGATGATCAGGACGCGGAGAACGTCTCACGGATATATCTACGAATAAAAGTCAGAATTACAGTTTACCGCGAGAAAGGAATAAGTTTTCCGAACGATCCATTTGTTCTCACCTTCATCCTGTAGCACTCTCACTTGCGAAAGCGGATGCAGCGAATATTGGAGGTCAGTGTCTTGAAAACTCACCCCTCATCGGCAGCTTTTACGCGGCGAGCGAATGAACGAATGGCGGCGGGAGGTGGGGAAGAAGGTGTCTCTGTGGAAGAAGAAGGACGGGCTGCCCCGCCATTGGCGTGCCGTGGTGTTCCATCGAGCGAGATAAAACGTTTATAGTCTCGTGCCTTGTCTCCCTTTATTTCACGGAATCTCGCCTCTTTCTTCTTCCAAATTGCTTCCCTTTTCCGTACACGTCCATCTCTTAAGTATCCCACTCTCTCCGCATCTTCTATCCGCAGTTCCGTCTGTCTTTGCAGTATTTCGACATTTTACATTGCCAGGAGACGTTAACGCCGCGTCCTATAATACAACTTTCGATAACTCTCGAAAATAGCATAACAAAAAAAAAATCAAAAATCCACAAAATATTGGAAAATCGGTACAATAATAATTGCGGAGCATTAATCTTGAACAAATAATTCGTCGCGTAATATTCACCGTTTTGGATTCTGATCAAATGAGAGATAGATTCGTAACGCGTGATATGAGAACGGATGATAGGCGATGTTCAGATCGCGGTGACATTTGACACATACGTCAACGCGAGAAAATCGAATTCACTGCTACATTCGATATTCATAGAAAAATATTTCGCTGGCACGAGTACATTCCGCAGAAGAGCAAAAGTGCAACACGAAGACGATTTACACAAAACTCGTAAAGAAAAATGAACTTAGTCGGTGTATATGCGAAATTTAACATCTTAAGATCTATGATAATACAGTAAGCTAGTACAAAATTGCCACTTTATTTGAGAGTGGCCATTTACATCCGCGATAGTTTTTCATTGTTTTACTAGACGCCAGTTGCGTCGATTTACCTAGAAAAACTTACGACTCATAAAAATCTTAAAGCGATAAACTTCTGTAGAGAGAGAGAGAGAGAGAGAAAGAGAGAGCTTTCTTGCATAGAGTTGTTTTGTCAGACTCATCCTATAAACCGATCTATATCTGCGAAAACAAGTCGAATCGATGATCCCTATGTCGATGCTGAAGTTCGGACAACACTCAACTTCAACAGCGAGGCATTCACCGGGGTAAGTTTTGTATGAACGGATAAACTCCGATCTTCCGAGAACGAGCATTGCGAAATGGGCGCTCTCCCTTGGAGATTCTCTTCACTACCTCGACATTATCCGCTCCTGCAGAATTCAGGAGAAATAATGCATTGCATTCAACCGCAGATCTTGAACGACGTTGAATCGCATTGTTCATGTACGATTTGTGGAAAGATAACGACGAATTCTTAAACACGGTGATGAGAAGGAGAAGACAAAAATAGAAAATGAAGGAAAGTTCTTTGTAATTGACGCCGAGTCTTACATATTATTGCAAAATGTATCTTAAATACATATACGACAAAAATAACAAAATGAGAATTGAGAGATTCAAAGTGTAATAATTTCCAAATATTCGAAACTCTGAAATTACACATTTTAAATAAAAAGTGGATTTAAATTGCAATCAATCGCTTTCGCAAAACTAATATATTTCTCTCTGAAAAGAGAGAAATTGAATATATGAATGTATGTATTAAAAAAATGTATAAAAAAAAAAAAAAAAATAATTAAATAAACTCTAAAGTCTTTCAGGTATGTAAAATCTTACGTTAAGACTTGAAACGCTAAAGTACCGCTGAAAAGTACACGTATATATATATACATACCACTATTCCAAGTTAATACAGCTTGCGCCGATCATTATTGAAGTTGAATGCAAATCTTTCCATAACGGGCATATTCGTATACGAGCTTGAATATTCCATGCCGACTTTAATGGCACGCGCTCTTTGCTCTTTTCTAGCGACGACAGCATTGAAGATGAGCGAAAGACACTGAGAATGGAGAGAGCGTTTCTCACGTTTACGTTTTATATCGCAACGACTCGATATATTTTCTTTTCTTTATTCTCGTGAGGCAATGTCACGTCTCACAAAGTTTTGAAAATTTATTGAATAATAAAAGAACCGCTATAAATAAAAATATCCTTTAGCCTTAATAGTGCAAAAGAAGGCGCAGAATGAAAACTTATTAAAACATTAAAAAAGAAAAGATAATAGTATAGCGTTTTACGATTATTGTTTCTTCAGACACATATATAGTTATATATATGTATATGTGTATATATATATATATTTATCCGTCATTAAAAATTCTACCTTGAGAGAAAGAAATTCACACGATGAAAAAATTTTAATGAGACGCGAACTCGACGGCTACCGACGTCTCTCTTTCTCTCTCTCTCTAAGATTACAACAAGAAAAAAAGACGCGGATGCAGACGTAGCGTGATATTGACAAAATACAGCATCAGCAACTCCGAAGCGCACAGAACGGAATAGGAATTTAAAAATTTGTCCTTTTTAAAATTCATAGAGTTTCGCTCTCAGAAAAGTTCGTTTTTGTACAAGTAATTCTCTTTTCGCATTATAAAATATTGTAAAATATTTACAAAGACAAAATTTGGTTCCTATAATAGAGTCAATATTTAAATCCTTCTTTTTTTTGAATCGTGCATCTCTCCGAAAACGAAAGCACGAAATACACAGAAAGATCTGCCTTAAACACAACATTACGCGCGTATCGCCCCCGACCGCCCCAATCCCCGCGGGATAGCAAAGAAACCAACGGTAACAAACGTTCACCGTCTCTTATATAAAGTATCCACTTCCACGCTCGTTCTTCTTCCGCACTTTTAAGCGATAACGAACGTTACCAGCCCAGAGGGATCGGATCGAGAGTGGCCAATGAGAGAACAGGGGTAAAAGAGCAGGTCTGTGAAGTGTACCGTTGGCGAGATAGCTCAAGCATTAAACATGAAAACGACTTCTCGTTAACGAACGAGATGTCCAATTGTCATGGCAAAAAAAAGTGGTTCTTTTCTTCAAACCTACACATTTTTTCTTGTTACACTTATATGAAAAAGTGTATTATAAAAAAAATTGTAATTCAGCTTGCCACAAGGCGAAGAGAAGCGATTTGACCGAAGATCGGAAGCGTTAATTTCCCTTGCTCTGACAGGACTACCCTAGCTTTGGACCTAATAGTTTCCGCGTTACAGTCACCCGGACCATTATAAAGGCACCGTGTAACTTTGCGAATGGATGACAACTCAATTTCAAGTTGCGCAACGACGTTGCTCGCGTGCACTTCAAACTCTGACTATGCCGGAGCGGCGTGCCATCTCAACATCGGACAGGTCCTACAAGTGTAGTCGAGAGCGATGATCGTGTATGTACGCACGATGTAGATCGATGAATGATGAGTTGGATAACTTTTTTTGTTCAAGCACAATGATAACGTGCAAAAAGAAACTAATTAAAAAAATCAAAACTAGAAGAGACTATACAAAATATAAGAAAAACAATTACTTTCTGTTTTTTGAGATTCCAATGCTCAAGCAAATTTGACATTTCCAAAATATAATCGATCAAACGCCAGATCAAAAGTTTCAAGTATTTTTGTTCTATCATATGCTCGTAGATTTTACAACTTAATAGATTCTTGTAAAATATATACTCAATCAGTAAAAATATTTTTTGTGCGTATTATCCCATATTTCGATATTTATTTGTCGGATGTGTAGCGCCCACATCGAATAAAGATTCTCATATAGCTATTTCGCCCGTTGCAAACAGCAAAAGTGTATCTACACCAACATAATACGCGTTTGCGTACAATCTGAATTAAATCACACTAACAACCGCACATGAAGGCATGAGATCGGAACAATATTTTAATTACAACGCGTTCGAAAAAGGATCGTCATATTCGTTTCATAAAGCGCTATTTTCCAACCCATCGAATTTCATTCAATTACCTTGCTGGAATTGGCTCAATATGTAAGCGTGTGTGTGTATGCGTGCGCGCGCAACCCGTGTACATGCAGTATACGTGATGTTTGAATTCGAATCCTGTCGCAAGTTAATAAGCCGTGTTTAACGACGCCATCGCGTTTCCGCGTTGCAAATTCATCCTTTGATGCTGTTTTTAACCCGCCGGCACTTGGTTTGTTTAAAATTCTCACATGAGCGAAAACGTGAGAGGATACTAATACAGTTAACGTTTCACCGCAAATAGACTAGTGAATCAATTGCCGAATAATCGTGTCGCGAGGGTTTCTTTCTTTCTCTCTCTCTCTCTCTCTCTCTCTCCCCCTTCCTTTTTTATAAAATCAGAATTTTGAGAAACTCGTGCGCGAGAGAATATTCGAATATCGATTCTTAAGCTTGCATTTTACTTATGATATTACGTAAACTTAATGCAAAAATCGTATCGCGTGTATACTCGTAAAATCAATTAATTCCGAAATTAAGAATTCCAGTTGCTGTCAGAGCTATTATAATCAAACCTTGATATAATCCAATAGAAGAACGGCGAAGGTAGAAAGCAAGTAATAAAGTTAACGTTTAAGCTCGCGCATTGAAACGTCGAGTTCCCGTCGGCGAATTTAAATTCAGAGCCCGCCGATTTACCGAGCCGTCGTTCGCAGTTTAAAGTACGAACGAAATGATGGGCAATAAAATCGGTGACGGGGGACATCTATAGTAGTATCGACTTTGCGCTTGCCTCATACAGACCTTCGCGATCTCAGAAAGAAGACGATGGTGGCTATTATCCCGCTACTCGTGCCATCACCGTTGGTCCAGCGGGAAATTTGAAAACGCCAGCGAAAATGCCGGAACTGTCCGAACGAACGTGCTTACGCGCTTTTCGTGCGCGGAATTCGATATTGAACCCGCGATAAGCTATTACCGGTATTTTCCATCATCTTAAATGTCTCGAATCAAGAAAATCACGAAGCAAAAAAGAAGCGGAAAGCTACGTGTCAAGATGTCTTACGTCAGTGTCGTGTGTATATATATTTTCAGAGTCAAAATCACAGATAATATAATGTGAATCACACACTAATATTTAAAGAGGTAACACACAATAAATGTTATTATTAAACATTTATATATTAGATATATTAAATTCTTCAACGTTTGTTACTGCAAACCGGGTAGTGTCCCTTCTCTAAAGTTGTTTCAGGCACAATAAGCTAACCCAGCAGAACAAACACGACCCCTCTTATTTCGCTTCAATTCTCGTCACAGGCTTGTAAATACACCTATGACGCCGCTGTGTGTTGAAAGTGCGATGTACAATGTGGAAAGTACACCCGCAAAATAACAGTACAACTATATGTACGAGTTGCGTACAAACTCAAACTCGAATTACAAACACATTTTGAGAATAAGCGTTACACGTGATTCTCACACGTGTGGATTCAAAATCTGTGAATATCATTTACTCGCTGAACTGCAGTTTACTATTGGGCGTGTGCTTCTTTCTTTTTTTTTCTTCAAAAGCAGGATGCACTTTATTCTTGTATAGCTCGTGTACATCCGCGGGGCGCGCGCGCGATTCGATGTAAGTTAAATTTATCGCTATTCGCGTTCTAATGCAGCCGAGAAGTTCGCTCGTAAATCGCCAACTTTTCAATAAGTACTTCTATTCCCATCACTAGTCCGGGGATCTAAAGATCGTGAGGCTCGGAGGCGCGGGAGCAGAGAAGCAGCGCGAGCAACCGATATGATTACACGAATATCCGCATCCGTGCAGATCTATATTTCAGCTTTATATATCCTTACACAAGATTCTTGCACGTCGTTGTTTTCAACACTGTCGGCGACGGAAATAACGCGGGTCCTGGCAAAAGTTAGCCGACTTGTTTTATTGACTTATTAAGAAAACTTCTCTCCTTCGCGCATGTACTACTATGTCTCGGGTAAGAATCTCCTCGATGATCTGTGAAGTCGAACATTCACAAATTCAAAAATCTACGGTAATAAAAAAATTAAAAGCCAATTATCGGTCGAGAAAATATCAGCAAAATGAAGAATTGTTAGTGGAAGAAAAAACTTGAAATATGTACATCTTTTACTTTCTTTTTTGGAAAAGAATATCTCACTGCGGCAAGGGATCAGGCAAGAAAGATAGAAAGAAGTTTTAAAATAAAAAAATTCCGCAAAAAGAAAGAAACGTATATTTCTCTTTTCCGGTGTGGACAGAGAAAACTTTATAAAACATTCAGAAACGCGTGGTCGCGGACCTTTGAGAACATCTCCGAGTATCAAAATCGAGAACTAAGAGCAATGGACGAAACTACCGCATGCTTGTCCTCACTTCCGCAGCACAGCAAGCTCTCTCTTAAGCTACTTACCGACTCCTTCTTAAGCTGCCTATACTCCCCGACGTCGGTCGACCCGAGGGGTAAACTTGCCATCTCCAATTCAAATAAGATTTGCAGCTAGAGGTAGCTGATGTCTTCGTGAAAGGCACACGGGTGGTGACCAATGGTGTGCAAGAACGTGACGTAATCTAGCTTCCCACCGAACGAGGGTGTAATCGATCGCTTTCGCGGACTTGTATTCTTTGATAACATCTCCTTCGCATACCCGTCTACCATCTTTGTAATCGACTAAGTACCGAGTTCACGCTTATAAGAGGATTATATCAGAACCTGCCGCGGTTCTGTTCCGCAATATCTACCCGCAAGAACGCGATTCGAATATACACCCAAGCCAAGAACGTAGTCAATGATATTAGGTTTGGGTAGATTTTGATGAAATAGGATTCAGTTAAGGATATTGTAGAATATCATTTCAGAAAGAAGAGCTTTTTAAAGGAAACATCTATATATTTGTGAACGTTATAAAGACGCGCGTATTTTTCTTTGGTTTCAAAAAATTATTTCGTTGGAAAGGTACTTGGATTCGCAGATTTCCGATACAGGCTCTTTGATTCTACAGTGGTTCGCGCACAGCGAGTTTAAATGTTATTTCAAGAAAAGGCGTGCAATTTCGCAAGAATCTTTCATTTCCGACGTCTGACAATATCACAATTTTATGTACACGTATATATCAAATAAAATTGTCTCGTTTAATTATTAATAATCAACGAAAGAAAAAAGTGATGATGTGCGAATATTCACTTTCTCGAGAAAACGAAGCCGGCTTAATTGATTAAAGTTGCAAACAAAACACATCACACAAGCAGTATCTTTAGCGAAACGCGATATAGACTCTTGCTTGATAAATATTAACTTTATGTATATTAGTAGTACGCGTGGCGCCAATTAGTGCGTGCCACTTGATACGCGAACGTGGTGCGGGTGCCAACATCAAGTGCTACCAGCCAAATATTTACTTTCCTTGAGTTTCACGGCTCGTATAACTTTAACAACTAAAATTAATAGCGTTATTGTAAGCACGTCGAGTTGTGTTGGTTTATCTATGCCGCACTAAATTACCTTTAAGCGGGCCCGCGTTTCTCATTTGTCATCTTGCTACGACGCATATGATATACTCTTTTATAGCATGCTCAAAAGATTATTGCGGCTAACAGTGAAAATTTTGCAAAAATATATGCAACGCAATTTATAGTTTTCTGATATATTAGCAATTGTAAAAGCAGATAATTAGTTAAAAAACATAACATAATAATATTAAAAAAAGAAATGTATAAAGAAGTAATTATAAACTATAATAAAACTATGTTTTTAAATATATTGTTTCATCTTCTGTAAATATGATTATTGATAGAACGCCTCGGTATGACATATATAATTCAAGAACACATTTCCAAGTCGCAAGACAGAGTCTCTCAGACGAATGCGCAAAGATATTTGTCGGAATTCTATCATAAATATTCTCTCTCTTTTCACGCAGTAAACATCTCGAAGAAAGCCTTCAGCCAATATAATTTTCTCTGAAGCTATCTTATGGTTAAAACAATGGCGATGCGTCTGCGGAATATTACATGATTCTCTAACGCGACTCCGCGGTGTCGTTTAATATTGCGACGACCCGACACGCCCGTTTGCAGAGAAATTTCCCCGATGACAACAGAGGGATTCCCGAGCGTGGATCACGCTGACAATCTATATCAAGAAAATGTTTAAACGCGCGCGCACGCACACACATATACAGAAAATAAGATTTGCAAAAAAAAAGAAAGAAACTGAAATATATACTTAGTTTATCGATATTATCTTTTATATATGTGTTCTATAGATAGAGAACATAAAGATTTCAATAATGGAACTCTATTGGTCTTTTGTGACATTAGATTTTCATGATATGTACATATTCTCATCAAATCTTGAGAGCTCAATTTGTTGAAACCTAGCTATGCCGTTTCATTTGACATCATGAAAAATATTGACGTTTCTATAATTGAATCAAGAATTCACAAGAAAACTTTCAAGTTTTCGATTTTTTGCATAAAATTTTATATCAGCATAAAGTTCTACGAATAAAGCACCTTACTTAAATAACTCAAACCGATCAAAAAGGTGTGAGAGTGCAAACTGTAAAAGATCAATGAACAATCGACGGCGTGTTATATCAAAGTAGCTATAGAACGCATGAAGAGCGTTCGCGAGAGTGAATTGCTCAACAGTTCGAACAACAGTTGTCTTCGCTAAATACGACAACGTTGGTTGCATGCGTCAAACGCAGGTCTCTAACGATAGAGCATCGACCTGATCGTTCATTCCCGCACTCATTCGTTTTCACCTCACTCCACCACATCCGCGCTATCATTCTCTTTCATCGTCGGACATTTCATTTTATGGCGTTTGATGGCACATCGAAGCGAAACGCTATTCGTCGATCGACGGCGACGGCGCGACGACGCGACGGGACAAAAAGAAAGAAAAAAAAACAAGAATAGCAGAAAATTGGGAACAAAACCCCAACGTTTAACCTCTCTTGTAGTTGTGGACAAACCTGGATCGAACTATTAATTTTTAGAGCGGAGACCGACATTGGAAAGTACGCGGTTTTCATCGGTCGCAAGGCCGCGCACACTTGTTCCCCGATTTGCTTCGTCAATCCTACGACAGATTTATATCAAGTCAGTCCCACAACGCTTTGCTGTTTCCGACAGACAAAGAGCTCGTCTTCGAAAATGATGATAATCGATTCGTCGACATGCTACGCGACACAATATGATCTACTTTAATGTTAGTTTGGCCAAAATTAAAATTTCTAACATTTTTAGTTTTAAAGTAGGAGTAAATTGTATTGTTGCAATTAAACCTACTTTATTATCGTAATTCTTATTATATAGTACAATGAAGGATTCATCAGAGGGTCAAATATTTGACTTGGGTAGTCTTTAAAAGAGAACTTAATATCGTTTAATTTTTCAATATCGCGTTTTTGTTTGAATAGTTTTAGGATAAATGTTTTATTCTGAAGAAATTTATATGATTTTAGATTTATATAATATAGATATATATCATATTGCATATATATATACATATTGTATATATAAATATAATTTAATAACATATCGACCTCCGAATAATATGTGAAAAAGTATAAATTATTGTAAATACTTGAAAAATGAATATTATCATTCGCAAAGCCATATAATTTCCTAGCACATATCCCTTTTACGAAGAGCACGTACAACGGAAAGCTTTTATATAAAGTTCTGATTTTAGCGATAAATAAGCGGAATGTCACCGAGCAAACGCTTAAATCGGTTGGAAGTTGGATTCTTTATGAGATGATTAATTCAGTGTGTTGAATTAGCCCTACTATACAGCGTATAAACATCTTTAAATAACAAAAGATTCGTCTTTTACATATATATTTCTTTTACTATATAAAGTACACACATGTTCCGTTTGATATTATCGAGTTAAAACTATTTTGAAATCAGAAATTTATACCAAATAAATCGATTCCGAATTCTTATATCAAAATGCATATCCGAAATATTTTTATTCAAAAATATTCAATAACCTCAAACTTTTTTTCTATAAAATATCCAATAACTTCACATTTTATAATTTGGCTATTAATTGAAATATTATTCTGTATAATAACATAAAAAATTGTCAAAAGCGGGAGAGAATATTTGTTTCTATGCAAATTATAAGCTAATACCAATCATAAGTTGAATACTAAAAAGATAACGAAGGGATTTATTTCGCGACGATAGTCGTGCACGCGCGAGACACCATTATTCTCCGTTTGAAATAATAAAAGCATTGGATTTCTCGCAAAGCCCGTCGCTTCCTCGCAAAGAAAGAAGCCTTCGCAACGGTAAATCTCTTTCTCGCTCCACTAATCTTTTAAAAGGATGAGAAAGAAGCGACGGAAGTCGATTTGCCGTGTCGATATGTGTCTCAATGAAAGTCTAATAATGTATATCAACTCGATCAAATTCCCGTTTGCCATCTATAAGCAAATCCCTGGAGTTAAATAAAAAAAGAGAAAAAAAGAGAGAAAGAAAAAGCAAATGTTTATAATATCTAGTACATAAGACAATAAATTTTCTTTTGGAAACATTATTATTACTCCACTGCGGAATTTACAAGATCTTTGTTTAGTCGACTAAAGTCGACACTATGTCGCATTAATCCCGAACAAACTGGAAAGCACACCGCATATTAATATAAAGGTTTCTATCTAAAACATGGAAACGCGATATAGCGACATGATAATGCGACGTTAAAGCCGCGACAAGGCATAATGGAAAAATTAATGGAAACATTTCACAAAGTACACGGGATGAGCGCTTCGTCATTCGCATATGTAATGTTTTCGCGTGTAGCATCCACTTTTACATTTTTTTTTCCCTCTCTTTCCAGTAAACGGCTACTACGTAATCCGGAACAAACGAAAGGATTACGCAATTTCTCCAGGCAGCTCGACAACAGAAGTTTTATACAATATTTTTCTCATTCAAAACTTTGATTAAGCTTTGCGAAAAATTGGTTAATTTAATCTTTCATCAACACCATCATTAGTTTCGTAAAATAAAAACTTTGAAAAATTTTATTTCAAAAAAGCGTTACAATATTGTTTGAAATTGCAGATTTTCAAATAACGTTATAAGTTTCTACGTTTTATTTTCTAATGCATTTGAATCCTTGAAGTTTCGGATTTATATTTTTAACTATTACTTTTGTTTTACAATCAAAAAACTTCATCTTGGAAATAAAATCTAAAAGAACAATTGATTAAGAATCAACAGGCTCTGAACTTAGTTTAAAATCTAAAAAATAATTTAAGTTTGAATGTAACAACTAATTCAAGAAACATGTTATTTTATTATAACTATTTTTAAAAAATAATAAACTTGTTTTCTCATTTGATATAGAAAGCAATCGTAGCAAACAAGAAAATTATAGTCGTTACATTTTTTCGCATGGTATTACTTTTTCTTCGCAAAATAAAACCAGGAAATATATAAAAACTCGATAATAAAGGCGGATGTCAATGATATCAACAAGGAAACGTCGATAAACCGATTATCGCATGTCAGAAAATGTGTGTTCAATTACTTGTATATCAAGATTATCTGAAACTTTTAAACATTAAAAACTTGTGTTTTCTACACACGTTTCTACAGTTGTGTGTATTTTTATATAAGTTGTTGATACATCAGAAATTATATATAGTTTATGGATTTTTTAGTTTTTATTTCTCGGATTGTTTTTCTTTTTGTAATTGTATCGATGAATAAGACATTGATAAATATCATTGACGCTGCGGAGCACATACGATTTCGTGAACCCAAGAGTCAATTCAATCAATTGGCCACCTATTTGCATTTACCATCGGCTTCCGAGAGAACGCCACAACAGACGAATCGGAAATTAATGTGTTAGCTAGTTAATTGCTAATTAAAAACACTATCACGGCTATGACAACGACGGCACAAACGCGACCCTATAACGAGCACAATTAATGGTGATGTATCCATTAGGCGGTGTAAAGCTGATCAAGACTGAAAGCACACACAAAGATCAATCAAACTTATTCGCACAAGAAACGAACGATCTTGTGTAAACACGCTCGCTTAGTTTACATTTCGAGATACTTTCGGCAGCGAGAAATACTCGTGTCTCTCGACTATGCTGCGATGATGTCTATGTTCAAGTGAAGACAGTAGTAGCTATGACGGGCAGGTATCGAGTATCGGTAGATGAGAGAGTAGCCGTCTAATCTAGATGTCCCACATAGTTAGCACTTTACGAGTCGGTTTAGCTACGACATAACCAGCGAGAAACATGAAATGTTAATAATATGTTGTAGCAAAACGCATTCCTCGATTTTCTAACACAAATTGTTCGAAACAATTTCAAGATTCATTTTGCTGTCGCACGTAAATTTAGAAAAATGAAATAGATGAAATTTAGATCAGACAGAATTTTTTTCAAGTATTTTCATATTTTAATTAATATTGTATTTGTAGTTGTCATGTAAAACGTTAAAAATTCATACACCGGCATCTCTATAGCACGCCCAAGTATATTATTTTTGCATAATCACATTATTGCCGATTTTTTTTTTTTTTTTTTCACGTGAACGATTGAATATGCTTGATATTTATATTCGAAACAATATGTTCTTATTATTTGTGCAGAAATAACTTCCCAACCTTTTACTTCAAAAATCCTGCTGAGTCCGAACACGTTTCAAGACTCTCTCTCTCTCTCTCTCTCTCTCTCTCTCTCTCTCTCTCTCTCTCTCTCTCTCTCTCTCTCTCTCCTTTTTCTCTCTACAGAAGTTTCCTATGAAATTATACTAATGTAAAATACATTTAAATGAACTGCTGCAATTTTGGCTGATTACCAGCACAGACAGATTCATCGTTGTTGCGTACCACCGTTATCTGTAAGGAAATTTATGCGGTGTGATTTGTTATGCTAAATAAAACGCGCAATTTATGGAATCGCTGGACACAGGCCAATGGGATTTCGGTGTACGGTATATATAGTTGCTATAGAATCTTAACTAATATATTCAGACAACGAATCATAGTACATCCCTAACGATGCTACAATTTAACTTTCATTTGTACAATTTGTACAACGATAAGCGCCACGTTAAGCAAATATATGTCAAAAACTGATTGATCTAAATCTACTGAAATACAGCGAGAAGATATTTATCAACGAATACGCCATTTGCAAATATCTATGAATTGACTAGAATTATTGAAATTCTCACGATTTGCGAAAACTTCATTAATAATTTGCGCAATTTTCCATAATGTATTTGGTATATATAGATAGACGATTAAAAGATTATTTTTGTTACTTCATTAGTTTACATTTATACGAATTAAGATCGTGAAATGTATTATATCGACTAAACGTAATTTACTTTAGATATTAATCAAAATGTCATATAATATTTATCATAAACATTAATATATTGCAGAGTGTAATCGTTTCCTTGTTATTTGACAAGATTCTGTAACCAAGTGTTTATTTATTTCGCACTCGATATTTTAATTGCGCAACATTAACAATGCAATAAATTTAAAATTAATTTCTATTGCAAAACGATTATTAGCGTAAATTTTACGCGACGACGTTTTAATTATTTAGATAGAACTCCGATAGAACTCCGTTTTCTTCAGAAGTTGATGATCTTGCAATCGAAATGAAATTCTTACATTTTCTTTCGCCTTGCAAGCTCATTTCGTCTCATTCATTTATTTCTCTCTTTCTCCACTTTTATTCTTTATTTCTAGATATCAAACCAATCGTTCTTGTCGATAGGAATTTTATGATGTATCTCGATTTTTCGTTGACAAAACAAGAATATTCCGAAAGAAGATAACGAAGCGTATTTCCTGAGTTATTGTTCTTTTTCGGCTTTTCCCCACAATTTTCAATAATTGTCTATTTTTGACGAAGGTAATAGACGGTGAAAAAAATAACATTTTTATTATTTTATATTTTTGTGTATATGTGTTTTCGTGAATTGTATATAACATGAAATTTGAAACTAAGTTGTGATATGTATTAATTTTTTCATCAACTGTGTGCATGCAGCCTGTCATAGTAAACTTGTAACAAACTTAACGACATAGCACAGCTGAGAGAAAATACACAATATATATATTGTTTAGATAACCGAGATCTGAAACAACACAAAGCAAATAAAAAGTGAGAAAGAGAAGAAGAGAGAGAAATGACGAAACAATGTCCCGATTTTTTATTTTTATTTCTGCAAAAGCACATCACCAGTTTTTGTATACTGTGTTCTATATAAACGTGTTATATAATACTTCAAAAGTACACGTATTCTCCACACATAAAATACAAACAAATACATTTTGCAGTACGCACGTGCATTTACATAGTCAAAATAAAATTTCGATATAAAAAATAAAGGCAATATAACATACGCGCGTCAAAAATTTTAAGACAAATCGCTTTTTTGAAATAATAATTTTAATATTGCTCACGTGATTTTTTAATCTTTAGTAATGTTAAAATAAATCATACTTTTCTTTTACGTTTTTTTCTTTATTATAAAAAAAGACACTTAAAAAACTAAATTTCTATTTTAAAAAAATTAAAGATGTCACAATACAAAATCTCAAAATCGTGAGATTAGAAATAAACTACAGCTTTATATATGTACGTATAAACTTTATAGCAGCTCTGTGTGTTGCTCTTCGGTGGAGTCTCAATCTCGATCCTTTGCGCAATTGCGTCAATCTCTGATGTGTAGTTGTAATACGCTTTAACGGTACCATAGAATCTCGTCACACACAAAACGAAAATTGCGAGAGGCCGTATCGTTGGCGCGCAAATTAATAATTCGCGACGCGAATGGTGCCAACGTCGTAACCGCTTCGCGTCTGTCGTGCTTTGAGAGGCGTTCATGTAAACACGCACATGTACGGTCTACGCCATAATGGTCTTCGTCGTCGACACCGACGACGGCGCTCTATACAGCTTTTACTTCTGTCACCAAGTGAATTTACCGACGAAATGTTTATGGCACTGTGCCAACATCCGAGAAGGTAACTTCATACCTTTCGAAAGCTTGCTTTTTTGTTAATTGTGCATCGCCATTACGCATTTATATTCTAATTATTGTCAGGAACTTAAAAATTTTTAATAAAACAGATAATATATATACATATATATAATAACACATTATCTTATCATATATAATTTTATCAAACATTCTTTAGATATATATATGTCTTTTTTAGACGTTTCGACTTTTGCATTATTTTTAGTGTGTTTTATATTCCATGTTATTCAGAATGTACAATATATTAATGTTTCACCACGTGCGTTGCTACAACGCAATGTTTATTCATGTTTGTAACACATTATTATGAATCATAAATAATAAAAAAATCGTTTAGTTATTACAAAGCACAACGGGGTGACTTTCTATAATGTGCATTTTTCTCTCTTTCTCTCTCGCAGAGAAAATATTATTAAATTTAGCGTACACATACGCGTCTACATACATACTGAAACGTATTATTACGCAGACATGGTTACACCTTTGTCTCGAATTTATTATACCGTGTTGATTTACGTAGCCAGCATAACGAACCTGCACGACGTGGAAAGTCTACGTGCAGCTAGCCGTGTAGAAACCGAACGATGTGAACGCGTAGTTGACCGGAAGATACGGAAAGAAGTCAGAGCTTCTCTCCCGATACAATTGCGAAAAATTCTCTGATAACAAGTGCTTTCGCGGTAATTGGATTTGAAACTGCAACGAACGTTCAAGAAGACGATGATGAGCTCTACTTATCACGTGTTTGCTGACACAAATTTTTCTTCTGACAGTAAGGAAAAAAACCTGAATGATTTGAGGAACAAGAAATTTTATTTGTGTTAAATGACTGAACATTAAAATATGAAAAATAAGAGATTGGAAAATTTAAACATACCTATGTTTAAAATTAAATATTACTACTGAAGAATTTTAAACTCGTGGTGTTGTATGTAAACTTTAAGAAATTTTCAATTTTTTACACGATAAAATCATTCAGACGTACACTTCGAATAAAAATCACTTCTTGTCACTTTTTCGTGTACGTGTGTATATGTACGTATATATGTACGTATATTTGGTATCCTTACTTCTACATTATCACTTACTGTACTTGATCCATGGAAACGATCGCCCTAACAAAATCCTCATCGTTAATGTTACGGCATTATCGTAGGACCATCACTTATACAAACCACCTCGGCACGGTTCGCGTAACGATATCAGAATATAATGGAACCCTTGCAGCGACGACGTGTACACAACGCGATAATACTCGTACTTACACGATGCAGTACATGCACGTGTGTCCATACAACGCACGGCCGGTATACTTCTAGCACGCGTACAAGCGTTGCACATACACACATTAATACATGTACACACGCACGCACAGGTACTCGTTTGTATCGCTTGGGATTCGCATGACAATGGTAATGAGACCTTTGCTAGAGGGCTTTTCGGCGCACAATGCAATTCCGCTTGTTACTGATAACGGTCCCCGCAATTGCTCGTTACCTGTGGCCTCGCCCTTTTTGTATCTCCCTACCTTTCCCCCCCTCCCCCCGGTGTCCACCTTTCTCTGTGATTTTTACGATAGCGTTTGACCGTTTCTTGTTACACCGGATTGGAAAACCTTTTATAAACAGCTTTAATATCTTATACTCAAAAAAATACAATCAGACAAATTGTTGTACAAGTAGCTATGTGAAGTAATGACGGTGAAATTATGTGTGCTGTTAAGAAAAAGGTTTCATTTTTATTTTAAACAAACACAAAATCCTCGTCACATTTTCATTAATTTAATCAAGAAATTGTTTTTGGATTATCGATATGATTGGTTTTTAGTTTGTTGCGCGATTACTGAGAATTGCTCAAACGGAGAGAATATAAGAGCCATCTAACTCCCAAGAGAGAGAATTTAACGCTCAAACATAATCGCAATTACGCACCGCTAAACTCAATAGGCATTTCGATACGCGCGTTTCATAGTAAATTGCCACTGATTTCAACGCACTATATTAACAACCGATAATATAATAAGTTATGACTGCGTTGGTTAATACAGTGAGTCTATAATATTACTAAGGTATAACCGCAAGGCTGGTTTTGATAAAATATAAAATCCTTCGCGTTAACGACAGCCAATTTGATCAGCTTACTTTCATCACATAGCTCGTTTTCTTGTTTTTTATGGATGTTCGCGCAAAGTATCGATTATAAGAACTTGACAAAGAACGAGAGACAGTTGAAAAATGTTTGTTATGGATATTTTAATTTCTTCTACTCGATAAACTTACGACTCATTTGGAAAATTTGTTATGTCTTCGCTTATTTGATTATCATAATCGACTTGGATTATCGTAATTATCGACTTTTAATAAAACTTTGCGAGAAGAGACTATCACACAAGTAAGGTATCTTTGCTATTGTGTCTTGATTTTTTCTCAATTTTATCTGACCGATGTAATTCGATTGTACCTTTAATTGTAACGTGAAAAATAATAGTTTTGAGAGAAAGAAAAAGAAAAAAGAATTAAACGATGAGTCGATTTCTGCTGTCAAAAATGTTAAAATCACTTTAGCGATTTCTCTTTGACAAAATGCAAGCAGAGGGAATGGATCACTTTGCGGTCATGTGTATCACATTCAAACATGGATCGCACAAGTCGAAATCAGGAGCGAGGAGAAATGAAAGAGCAGCGAGGAGGATGAAGGAGAGAGAGAGAGAGAGAGAGAGAGAGAGAGAGAGAGAAGAGGGATGAAGAAGAGGGAGGAGAGTGGAGGATGCGAGAGTTAAATTAGTTTCCGGGGCAAAAGCTGGCTGCCGGGACCGGTTTTCAGGACTAACCCCCTGTATAATTCCAGAACAGCTCCATCAGGCCGGAACCCACGAAGAACCTTCCATCCAGACTATCCCAACCGTCTCCGCCAGCGCCACACGAAGCATCCCCCTAACACGTGTGCGCCCACCACCTTCCCGGACTTCGCGGGCGCTGCAGTTTGCGAAGTTAATTACCGTCGGATAATTGCGCCCTATATGCCGTCCGTCTGATTAATGAGGCGCGGCTGAGCGAGGATCATCAAGGATACCAAAACCTTCGCTCCGATTCTCCCTTCCTCTCTCTCTCTCTCTCTCTCTCTCTCTCTCTCTCTCTCTCTCTCTCTCTCGTCATCAAAAGACGGTTTGCGGGAGCGACAAATTGTTGGCATGTGTGTGTGTGTGTATCTGTGTATGTTCGTCCTCGGCTACTTTATATGGTCATTTTCTTGTAGCGTCGAAAGATCACAATAAATAAAGTAAAAATTTCATCATGTTTTGCTCACATTACGTTAAATAATTCGAATTTTGTGCAGCTGTTCTGTCCGTTTAAGCTTTCACATCCCGAACTTTTGGGATATAACTAAAGTTTTACTTTCCCGTGTATAATTCATGTTTTATTTTTATACTTGATCTTATTCACATCTTAGAGATCTAATTTCCTCGCATATCCGCGAATCCTTGTATTCAAGATACTGGCCTCGAAATGTGATTGCTTGCGGAGTTAGGGGAACCTGATTAATTAATATTTGCTCAATCACGGTATTGCTCTCGGATATCTCTAGAAGTTATTTTGGAAACGATTCCTTCGAGAAATCCTCCGGGAGGACACACGAGCTCCCACAGGAAATGCCTTCGCACGACTTGCGGTTGCCACGCGCGAGCTTGCAAAGCAGCCGTCTTCCACAACTAGGATCCTTCTTGCTTGAAGAGGGGAAACTCAGCAACATCTCGAAAGGTTGCTCGAAACGGCAGGAAAGCTTGATTACTGACGCGTCAATCCCGCCCTCGTTATATGCACATCCTTCACAGAGGACACTCCGTATACGGGTAACCGATCAAAGAGACCGTCGATTGTTAATTAATTAACACCAAAGAGCATGCCAGACATCGTCTACCTGAGAAAGCGTATCCGGATCAAACGATGGATACGCTTCGATTTAACATTATAAACTTGCTGGCAAAATATAGAAGCAACTATTGTACCGTCGTATTTATTTGTATGTATTGATGTTTAGAAACATTGCGTTTTTTTTAAGTTAAATTTAAATATTTATCAAATCGACTCAACATAATTTATCTCCTGTAAATTCTGTTGTTCGATCTTTCTGAATAATCTAAGTAATTAAAGTGTGTAATTAATATATAGTTGTAAAAGTATGATTAACAAAATATATAAACCGCCGCGCGCGCATTTAAGTATATTGCGCGTAAAACAAAAGTTCTTTATTTTCGTTTAAATGGTAGGTAATACCTACTTAGCCCTCTCGACTCAAATATAGGTCTCGTAAATACAGCGTGCTTTCATCTCAGTGATTTACGAAAGCAGCGCTGACTGCTGCACCATTTTTGGTTTTTTTTTGCAATTCATGATCTAGAAAAGCTCAGCGTAAGCTTTCGAAACGGCAACGGATAGAGAGGTCTGACTGTTTGTTTTCAACGCGCGACGAGTGTAACTGAACGTTTTCAACCGCAAAATGATGCTTGCCGCCGACCATCGTGTAAACACGCGCATTCAACGCGCGACGAAACTGTCTTTCTCTATTTTTTTTTACGCCCTTCTCCTAGCACGCGCTACATGTGCTTTTGTTCTCCTTTCGCCCGCAGGCCACGTCTGTATATTACATAAAGGCTCATTTTCACGTAACGTTTCGTCACACAGCGTTTGGTGTCATCTTTTGCTGATATTATCTCATACGAGATGCACGTATATATAATTAGCACGCGTGCAATACAATCTATCTATGTACATTAAAAACAAATTACAGAGATACATACATACGCTACGATTTGTTGCTATGCACTCTATTGATAGGTACTGAATCGTTTAGTTGTTAAAACGGAATTTACCACACTTTATATTCTTTCGACATAATACTTTTAATAATAATTTCTTATCTCTTTCACACACGTGATTATTCGATTTTCACCATTAAATTGGAAGTTTTATCTACACTTGGAACACGATAGGATTACAAGCGACGCGCGTAGCACATTACCATTTATTGTCCTGTTATCATTCACGTCCATCGGACGAGGCAATATGATGCAATCATCGTCACGGCAACAACATAAAATTTATTGGGGTTGTAAAATTTACTGTTGACGAGAGCGTTCAACCAGCTGCACATTCGCGAGGTCGTTACAAATGATCGAAAACTAACGCGAAATTTAACCAGCAAAGTGTTTTGTAATCAACATATAATACGACGTATGTATATTTGTTTTAAGACTCTACAATCTGTAACTTAAAAACTTGTCGTATTTTATTATGTGAAATGTAGTTTATTTTACATGTCTCCGAATAATATTGCTATTAACAACGCTCGAATTTTCTGCCGCAATGCAGATAAGTAGTTACCGTCGCTGGATTGATTTAAGAAATATCAGCACACCAAAATATCAGTAAGCGTTACTCTATGACACGGCTTAGCGAGATGCCAACGAAAGATACGGCACGTCTCTGATTGCGTTCCTCGGTTCTCAGCCACCCTTTATTGTCCATCCCCGTTCTTCCGCTACCCTTCTCGGGAAGCCGTCACAGCTCGTGCTTCTCTTTTCCCTTCCGCGCGTCTTCTTAACAGTACAGCTATTCTCTCTCGCGCGGTTTTTCTTTTGTCGGCTTGCAAGAATCTCAGGGTCGGATTCAACTCTTTTCTTTTTTTTTAGTTTTAGAAACTGTCTCAACTTTGGTATTCTTTTCTTTCTGTTACACGATCGCAAGTGTTTGAGCGTTCTGAATTTAATATTTTTCAAATGCGACAGTAATTTTATTATTCAATAAAAAAGCATATAACGCTTTTTTTTCTATTTCGTTGACTATCTCTCTGTTTCATTTTGAAAATATTATATAAAATTGTTAAATAGTATAAAAAGCTATTATACGGAAAATTTTTACTATAAAAAATTCAACGTCCGAGATTTATTATATGTAAAATTGCGGCGATGTATGAGCGACAATACAACTGAATGAATTGAGACACTTAACTAAACTGCTCAAGCAACGTAACCACTGCGTGCCACATATGGGACACCGCTAACAACCCCCGAGAGGTGAAAATTTGCACGAGCGGCCCTGAACGGAGACGGTGCGCTTAGAGTAAACGGAGAAGAGAAGAACGGAGAAGCTTTACAGAATTAAGGAGCCATTCGCCTTTCATTAACTCACTGCGAGCCCCTGTGGGGGAGGGAAGAGATACTCTCTTCGTGCTAACTCGTCCTCCGGTTTATCACTCCACATAGACAGAGGCAGACGACTGTCTACGACGGGAACTGGACTTTTATCGTGCCGCGAAGCCATTTACCGACGTCACTGCCGCTTGGCAAATAGGTAAACGAGATCCCTTCCGATTTCTCTGAACTCTTCGGCCACGATCTAGATTGCACTACTTCGTTAATCAAGACGATAGAGCGCGCGATCCGCTCGCGCGTTTTCTATCTCTTCTCCCCGTTTGTTTTCTCTTGAATGTCCTCGACTTTCTAGATTAAATTTGAGATAATCGGCAGCTCAGCTTAAATCGCTTTAATACTCCTTTTCAGACGGGAATTCCGACTAAGTAATTTATAATTGCTTAGTTAACGAGTTCCTATAACTCGATTTCTCAGTGAAAAAATATTTATTTGATTAGAATATCACTTACCAAAGCATTCTTGAGATTTTTGTGTCATTTAACTAGCATGTATAAAATTCTCAGTACACTGGTTTTCTCATTATATACAATGTGATATCATTATGTACATATCATTATATAATCTGAATTTTGAAACAGATATATTTTTAAGGAGAGGAATTTCGCTATAAGACGATTATAAAAATTAAGTTTTGATGTGTCTTCTTCCAAACATCCGAGAATTGAAAGAGTTGCGAAGAATGTTTCTTAAATCAACAATATGCATCGTCTGAATATCGAATTTCGTTCTAGTTGACACTATAACAGATAGTAGAATAGTCGAGGTCTCGTAGATCTGACCGCACAACTGGCGAGTTAATCTTTGCTGTCACGGCAGACGAGCCGTGCTCAAACCACGCATCAACTTTTCGGTGTTAAGACTTACCGGGATCGGAAGAGGGATGCGTCCTGGTGAGTCTGCAGAGTTGTAATGGCAGATAACGAGTATCCGCTCGCGGTGGTGACTTTGGCGGCGGTGGCGTCGCGCTGAGGAAACCGCGCTGAAGTTCCCAGCCCACTTCCTGAATGATCGAAGCCTTCCTGAAGTACGGCGTCACTTCCCGCAAGTATTTCACTGTATCAAAAAGACACATTGTTAATATCGTTGTGCTCCAATTGGATCAGAACAAAAAACTGCAAAATTCTGTCGATCCACAAAATTTTGACTACAAATGGCGGTTTTGTTTATTTAATTTATTTGCATTTGCATTTTATTATAATCATTTAGAATTATAATATGTTATTAAATTTTAATATTAAAAAGAAATATCGTAAAAATGTAATGTTTTTCGTTCTCAAATCGTATATGTGTTAAGAAAACACGGAGCGCGCAGATTCGCTAACACAATTTTATTATTGTGAAAAACTACATAAGTTTGCAGCGCTGCAAGAAAAAAAAAGTAACTCGCGTTACTTTACATTACGAGTTCGAGTGTTCGCGAGATTCGCGAGAGAGAGTCGGCCTAGAAAATCTAACTTTCTTCTCTCAAAAAGATTCTGAAACGAAAGTCATGTAGCGGAAATCGAGTATCGACTTTTCGAATTGCAGGGAGTTCTTTCGCTTAGCCGAGATCTTGTCGGTCCTATTACGCGAAATTTAATGGAGAACGCGCCGTCACGTGGCGACAGCGGCGAAACGGGAGTGGAATTCTGATGTATCGTATCCGCGATGATCCAATATGCCTGCCATAAGCGCTTCACGCGGATACTATATGTAACCCTGTAGCCAGCTGTATTTACTCCTTGTCGGTCTCGAACATGTCTGCAAATCCCTTTGATTAAATACATAAGTATTCATCAACGTAGGCGTTTATCATTAGCGTTTTTGTTTTGATTAATTTTAATTTAACGTAGAAATTAATTATATTGTTAATCTTATCGATCGTTTGAGAGAGATTATTTGTAATTTTTACAGACATACATTGATATTATTAAGATATAGATTCATATCGTTCAAGCCAATATATTAAAAAATAGCCAAGTTTGTTTCGAAATGTCCAAGTTTGTTTGGGATAAAAGTGATTTCACGCTGAAAGGGTTAACCACGAGAACGGAACAATATCCAAAGATCAACCTTCCGTCCAACTTTTCATGCGCGCACGTACTCTCTACCGCGACCTAGCCGCCGTATGCCAACGCGCAATGTGTTTCTATTGAATTTATTTCGGTGCTTGGACGGTGCACGTTGCTGATTGCAGCTACATCGAGCCGGCCAGGCAGGCATCGGGACGCCGGACCCGACGTAGCGCGACGCTTCGCTTGCCAGTCACGTATTCCTGCATCATTTGCTATGGGTTTCATACCAGCCATAACTCTACGGATATATCCACCCCTGTTCCCCTTCCCCTCCCCCTTCGTGTACCCCCTTTCTACCTCCTGTTTCCTCTTCTTCGGCCTTCGACCCCTTCAAATCCCGCGCCATAACTGCTGCGCCGAGGTTGTGTCCTCTCCGGAGCTTGTACAGCTCTTAATCCGCCGCGCCATTCATTGAGCGAGGAAATAGCGTCGGAATTAATCAAGTCTCGCCTGTCGTCGTTAATTCGAGCAAAGGCTGCTAATTTTCACTCGCCAGCTGTTAATCGTGGAACCTGCCTTTGACGAGACAGAATTCGTGACCGGGATTGAATGGCACTATGCCGTTTGCGAGCTCGGCGCTCCTCGGAATGATGTGACGAGGAGATCGGTAAGCTCTGATTGAAGGTCTTTCAACATAGGTTTGTTTAACCGTGATTTCCGACGCTTGCCAGATTTGTTCTGATTGCATTTTAATTTCCGCGGAATAGTTCCAAACAATATGTAAGTGTGGAAACAATGTCGTAGTACGTAATATCGCGAAATACAAAATAACACAATTAAATTTTAGAGATATCTATACAAAGTTTATAAGTATATTTCACTGGTGATTTGAAAAGATTACGATTTATCGCTAGTTAAACTAACACTTTTTATCGGTGAGAAATTTGATTTTTTGAACAAAAAAGTCATCGATTCTAGAGGGCTCGTTTACTGTACGGCTCTATTCGGTGCGCATTCTGCTCGTACTCGAATCGAGCCGAAACGTTGGAGGCCGGAGCAGCGTTGCGAATCAATCGACCATAATCGCGCCCGTTGAATCGCATTCTCCCGTTTCCTGCGTCTGGAAAAAGCGTTTCGATGGCGGTTGTGCGCGCCGAATATCAATGGCCCATCTCGCCCCGAAAGCTGCCC
>QVOB01016414.1:27719-72683 GCA_014839585.1 Pseudomyrmex concolor
CCCCCCCCCCATCCCTTTCTGCACCCAGGAAGGATGCCGTCCCGTCGTCCTTGTTGCGACGGTAGATAGGAAGCTAATAAACCGGAAGAGGTGGTTATCGCGCCCGCTCGATAAATCGATTGACTCGATCCCAAGATCGTAATTCGATCTTCATATGTCATGCCCCGCCGAACGATCATAATAGACAATATACAAGCATTTACGTAAATACTACGATGCTCTCAATAATGAAAATATTCAAACCTGTTCTAATTTGAATTTAATATAATTGTTTAAATATATATGCAGTTACAAATTATTTTTTAACTCTATTTTTTAGCTCTCACAATAACACATCAAAGAATGTAAAAATGTTAAAAAAAAAATCAAAATACGTTCACGAACTCAAATCTATTAGATTTTATTACGCGGTAAAAAATGTCGCCCAGCTTCAATTTATTTCCGTTAAATTTATTATTACCACCTACATTTGTTCCCTATCAAAGTTTTATTTTATTTGCGGATGTTATCTTTCGTCAACGGGAACACCTCTAAAAGCGGATATTGTAGCTCGCACAGATGAGAGGTGGAACGATATCACGAAGAGCGTGTCTAGCCACTCGTCCTGGGACCGATACTCGTTTCGAATTCTCCCGCTGCGATTGGCAACAAGATTCGAATCCCTCTTACGAGGCGAGAATCCATTTCTTTTTCTACGACGTACCTACTGTAAAGTCTTCAGGAATTTCTCTCAAAAAATCTTCATGTAGCGCAGTCAGACAGATTTTCTTGAAAAATTTCTAAGTTAAATTCTAACAAAACTATTATATTAAATTGCTCGCAAATCCATTTGCGAGCAAAACATTAGACCGACAGCGTTTACAATTTAATTTTCACACCTTGCGATATGCAAAATTCGCAGTGTGTCATAAAATCTAACTTTCTATTTTTGATAAATAAAAAGTAATAGTATTTTCTTTGAATAAAAAAAAACACTTTACTTGATTACAAAATGTACACATTTGCAATTTCCTTTAAAATGTTATTCAACAATTTTAAATCGAAACTTTCCGTGAACACTGTAAATTCAACACCGTGACGTTTTTATAAATCGCGAATCCCGGGGAACACGATACCCTGCCGATAACGAGGTTGCAGGAAATGCACGCGACATGAAAGTTGAGAAAAAAATGCTGCGCAAGCTATCAACCGAATGATTGGCAGAACTGCATTTTACGTAACGCCGAGCGTATGCAACTCGTTCTCGAATCACTGAAAAACTGGAACTATTCGATAAATGAGCTCTTACCGTGACACTTGAACCTAATGTGGTTTTTTAATATTTGTAAATTTGTCGTTCTTTCGCACCTACTACATCACAACTTTCCGTACGTTATGTAAAATAAAGTTCTATAAGTTATAACTCATAGAAGTTCTTAGATATTTGAAAAACTTACGGACGCCCACGATATCATGTTTGTGTAAAACATATGCGACGATATTTGAGTGAACTGCTTGGCTAAAAACGAATGCAAACAAACTTGAAAACTAGATCAATAATCGAGAAACAAACAGAGTCAAGCAATAAATTTATTCGCTATGATTACTAAGCACGAGCAGTAAATTTGTTTCATCTAACTTCCGTGCAATTATATTGCCAACACAAATATCGGAAATTTGTCATATTTCCCATCTATACTTCTTTTCCTTCTTGTTTCTTTTATGGCATGTTACATAATCCCTTTCCACTTCTACGCGTTCATCTATCCACGTTACATACGTTTTACACGTTATTGATACATACAATATATATCACGTAGCGCACAACACGTTACATGTAAATATTTGCACACACACACACACACACACACACACACACACACAGTGTATAAAGCCTTCTTTTTTTGTAGTTTTGCACTTTCTCTAGACTTCGACTTAACTGCGCTTTTTATATTCACATGTGTGTCTGTGTGTGTGTGTGTGTGTGTGTGTGTGTGTGTGTGTGTGTGTGTGTGTGTGTGTGTGTGTGTGTGTGTGTGTGTGTATGTAAAAGAAGAACACGCCGCTCACGTTGACAGCAAACGTGTTCTCAAAAAGAAACTTATTCTCCGTTCTTTCTCTCTTTCATAAGTATAAATCTCTTGAAGCCTCATAGTTTATTCGCGATGTCTAGCTCCTCGGATTAGTGGAATAAACGCCGTCTAGAAAATACAAGAATAATTTTTCTAAAAGCGAGAGAAACTCCAAGCAATGATAAAGCGACACCGATCATATAATAAGATTAGATTGTCTTAGAAAAAAAGAAAAAAATACAAGCAGACTTCATTGTCAAATTTAGTTCAAAAAAATATTTTCAAAAATCAGCTTAGTTCGTACTCGCGAGAATTAGTTTGAGTAAGAAAAAAATCTTCTGATACTTGTCTGCATCTAAAGGTTCTCACTTTGTTCCGCAGGAATTATACGATTGCTCGGTAGCGATGACAAAAAAAACAGATTTCTTGGAAGATTTTTCGAACGTAACCACTCACCCGAGAGCAAAAATTTGATAGGATCAGCCGTTTTCTTTCGGGAGCGTTGCCGAGAGAACGTTTAATCTGGTAAAGTCGGGTCGGACGAATAATTCACTCAATGGGCGATACGAGGGAAATGTGGGAGAAAAATGTGCATCGACGAAAATTGGATAAAAACTTCAACGTTGCAAAACTTGACGACGAAAGAATTGATATACGTCAAGTTACTTGCTAGATAATGCAGTGTAAATGCTGCTTACTTTGCAGTAACTATTTTTCTGCATATATATAAAAAAACATATAAAAAAGCACTATATTATTTAAAATCACTTCGAAATTTTATATATCTATTAAATAAACAAGCGAGACTAGCAACAAAGGTTTTTTCAAATTTTCAAAATTCAAATTTTGACCAACTTCTTCTGACTATCTCTCAGAATTGAAAAGAAGGAGCACTAAACAGCGATCGCGATATACAGAAAAGAAAAAAAGAACAACCGTGTGATTTTTCACGGCGCGTTTCTATTCCCGTTATTTTGATGCTTGTTCACGATCGGAAAAGCGCTTTCGAAAACGATATGATTTACGTCAAAGGATCCTGTCACGACGTACACGAAATGGCACCTTCGCGTGAAAAGGGTATTTTCTCGGCACACACACAGGCAAGCGTAGGAAAGACCGCTACCACCTGTCGATCCCACTGAAACGCCCGAGGGATACCCGCCCTCGTGCGCGAGGGCGAACGATCGACTTTATTCCCTTATTCCCCGCGGAGACCCCGAGCCTTTCTCGTGCTAGCCTAGGCGTCACGTTACGCTCGGACGGACGTACGAATCCCCGGTACGTCGATATCCCGATTTGATTGTCGATCTGTTCTGTCAACAACTGACATTACCTGCCGCGCGTATTCACGTTATTAGATGACGGTGTCGGCGTAAAGGCCACAAAATGGAATATTCTCGCGCGCGAGCAAGCGAGGTCAGCCAAAATTGCGGTGAAAGATCACTATGATACGAGAAGAGGCGAGAAAGCCGAGAAATTCTACGCGCTGTCTTTGATATCGAAATCACGCGCGATTTCGTCTCGGTTTGTTACGCCGCAAGATCGAGTGTTGTAAACAAACAACTTTGGAGATTCTTGTAAAAAAATTTAAAAAATGTTGTGCGTCCACTTTAAATAATTAATTTCTTCTAGTTAAACAACGGAAAAAACGCGCGTAAAGAGTCTACGCTAATAGTTACGTAGCAAAGATCAATCAACTTTTCAGGATGTGCTGAAGATAGAGTAAAACGAGTCGACTGGAAGTCAATCTCCCGTCCGTTGCCAGCGAAAGATATTTTTAATATCCGGCAAATCTCTATTCTCTCAGTCTACGCTAAAAGTAAGTGCTGTACAGCGCAATCCAAAAAAGAAAAATAATAACTTGCTAAAAACCATGTGTTTTGACGATTATTAGAGAGAGAATGTGTGTGTGTGTTTCTGCACTAATAGAAAGTTTGATTGAATTTGTAATTAGGAATCCACTCTCACTATATAGGTATGTCTTGCGTTTTGCCTCACGTCCAATGTAAGTTAGAATGTTAGTGACAGAAAAAAAAGAGAAAAAATGAGAGACGAATTTATATGCATAATATATTGTACAAGAAATCTCTTGTACACATGTTACGGGAGCCGAAATTTCTGTTCATATCTTCGGGCTATCATCAGTGTCGTGTCTTCTCTCAGACTGCATTTCTTCTTCCTTCTGTTCTCTTTTTCTCTCCGTCCTTCTCTATCTGCGTCTCCGCTATCTTTTCCAGAGGCGCTTTTTCGCGCATGAAGCTTTTTCGCCCCGGCGAATTGTTCCGGTTGTAAAACATCCCTTCAAGCGCTACAACAAGACAACACCGAACATTCACGAATGGAAGAGGAGATAGGTCAACGTTAAAATATTCAATATGGTAAGACGACCGTGGAAAAATCTTCGCGGTCCTCGTTCTCTTATTACTTCTGCGCGGTCTATTTTGATCTCGTCTGGGACTTTTCTTGTTTCTTTTTTTTTTTTTTAAATATACATTTTTTTAATAAAGCCATTTTTATTCTTCTTAAAATCAGCGGAATCAGAGTTTTTGTTATAAACTCGTCATTAGAGCACAGCTTGAATATATATATATATATATTTTTTTTTAATAACTAGTAGTTTTATCGATACGTGTATATTTTATCTGCTTTGTTTATTTGTAATTATTTAAAAGTCGTATAAAATCGTTTTTTATGAACAAATTTATTTCGTTAATAAACTTATTTCGTAAAAAAAATGCTTGACATCTGATGCTAATTTTTTTTCTTGTAACTCTTACTCCGTGTCTTTTACACCGTAAATGGATGTGATTTATTTAAGAATAAACGTCAAAGCAGTGCGCGTCACTCGAAACGCTTATATTCGCTTTTGGAGAGATTCAATAAGCTCGGCTTTCTACTTTTCTTACGCGAAATAACGCCTTTCGCTACAAGAAGTGTGCTCTACCCCATCACTTAATAACACGAAGAGCAAAAAGCGCTCGCAGAAAAGAGAGAAAAAGAGAAAGAGAAGAGAAATAATTTTGCGAGAGATGTGTAGACTATTGATAATATATAGTTATATACTAGATTTTTTCTATTTTTCTCATAAAAAAAAACAAAAGAAATCCAAGTATTCTTCCGAAAAAATTAAACCGTGAATATCGAGAGAAGAGTATATTCAAAATTCAAAACTTCTTCGAGAAGAAAGCACATTTTCCTGCTAAAGTCACTTACATTAAAGATCTCGAGAGATACATCGAAAGTTAAAGAAAATCTTTCCGGCATATGTATCCAATCCACCTTCGCTTCTTGCGCCAAGTTCAAAAAGCAAAGTTGACGGTAATAAAATTAACAAGCAGTCAGCCAGTCAGCTCTTTCTCTTTCTCTTTCTCTCTCTCTCTTCCTCTGTCTACATCAATCCTCTTTCATTTTCATCCCTTCGCCCGAGTTCTTTCACAGTCTGCATCGTTCGCAAGCACCCTTCTATTTAGGAAGTGAGCGCACGCGCTTCACTTCGACTTCGCGGCGTTGCACTTAATGATCATCGTGTACGAAACGACGGGGGTGAAAAGAGACAGAAGAGCGATTAAAGTCTGAAATATCACGAGCTAAACCAGCTACAATATGTAAGATAAGAGAAAGCGAGTAAAAGCGAGGGTAAAAGAATAGAAAAAAGTGTAGAATAAGATTGTAGGAAGAGAAGAAAGAGAAGAAGAGAAAATGACGACGACGAAAACCGTGGAGGAAAAAGTTAGGAATGATAAAATATGAGTCAGGCCACACTGGATGCTAATAATAATAATAATAAAGACGAAATAAGAGAAAATGAGACTCGGGAGAAATTCACAGGCTTGTAATAAATTCAAGACGAAATATAGACGGTCCGTTTGCGGCTAAGAGCGACTCTCGGAGAAGGATATAAAAAAATATAGAAACGCGATCCATAAAGGACGCGATCGTAAAAGAACAAAATTTAACACACACATCTATCTATTTATTCGCACATACACGCGTATACATACATACACACATCCGAAATAACCTACGTGATATATTTTTAAAAAATTCTTAAAATTTGCGACGCACAAATAACACAGTTTTGGGAGGAATAAATGAAACTACTGATCTCTTCATAGTGGCTTTGCCGTAAATTCCACGTGACGAGCAAGCGACGAGAACGCAAGATCGCACGCAACATGACGCGAGGCGAGCAAGCAGCATCCAACCGTCGCGAAGAAGCTCGAGCGCGCTCAGGTGAGCGACGTTCCCGGAAACAAGGAGGTTCTGTTCCTTTTGAAAGCGCTCAGGAACAAGTTCCGTATGGCGTTTCTTGCGGGCGGAATTTATTGGAGCACGGATGGCGCGCACGGAAAATCGCTCGAGTGCTGCTCTTCGCGATGGATTTCCTTTCCGCGTCACTACGTCGCTATACGGAGGATATGCGCGCGGGGAGGCACTTTTGTTCTTGCGCATCTGCCGCGAGAGAAGATGCTCGCGCTGCGCGTTATCCCCGGGATTCAAGTAGCTTTAGCTTCTTTCTGAATCAGACAAGTCTTTACATTCTTGAATAGCTGCATAAATAATGCAGTGTATGTGTGTGTGTGTGTGGGGAGGGATCGTTTATTTTCAGGATTGTCATACATTCTGTTCTTCGCGAATTTTCCGTGTAATAAGTTAAAAACTTTGTGTACGTTACGAAACTTTAGATATGGGGGTATTGTGTACAGATAAGTGTAAACACCTCCTTTTGAGGTAAAGAGACAAAAGAAATAGTTAATGTTCTCTTTTTTCTCTGTTTCTGTCTTTTCTTTGGCGAATTACAAGTGTTTCTACTTAAAATAGTCAAAATGAATCAAACATGACAGATTCTTTCACGGTTTATTTATAGCAGTCATCAAAATTCGAGGAAAGTTCAATGAGCACTCGTCTTTTTCATTATAGCGAGCACAGACGTGACCGCAAACTGGTCCGGCACATTTTAACATCAATTGACTCGAAAACGCAATTGCGCAAAAGTTTTCTCGTTAATTAAATAAAATTGCTTTTATTGTTATTGCAATGTCACGTCGAAACGACATAGGCGCATCTAGCAAAATAAATAAAGACATGTCGTGTCCTTTGATGATTTCATTCCGTACTCGCTTGACTGCAGAATATTGATGAACTGTTACAGAAAAATTTATGCGCTAATTTAATGTAGAGTTGTCACGAAAACGTCGCGTCACATAAGTGTGCGTGCGAGAAATTCTTAACTTCTTGATTGAATATAACTAGATTGAGTTAATAACGATAGGTAACGCACCTTACATTTTTTACTGCGAAATATCGCACATATCAATATTACACACATATGTCTCTTTCGTGTGTATATATGCGTGAGATTATTTTTTATATATGTATATATATGTGTATAAAGAGAAACACAATATCCCAATTCGCAAAACGGCGCCCGATAACCATAAAATTTCGATCGTCGTTACAAACGATGGCGAACATGATAAAGAGAGCAGTACAGGCAGAAACAATGGCAGCGATTTGTAATCTCGTCCCCGGCGGCAGCGCAAAATTATGAATTATGAATTATAAATTAGCGAACGGCGCGCGCCGCGCCGCGCACCGGAGCGACTGCGGCAAGATATAAATTGCTCGATAATTATTCGATAGCCACGATCCGACGTTCGTTTGTTTGGTTTTCCATAGGCTTGTGCAAATACGTTTTCCGCATTGTAAGACATCAATAAAGAGCAGTCGGTTAGAATATTGCATTTTTGTTAGTTGGTTTATCGTATGTAGAGCAATGTTAAATATTATACACGTATTATACATACATACATGTATACATGTGTGTATACAGTTAAAGATATAAAATAGTGTTAGATAACAGACTTTATATTGCGCGCACGTTATAATATTTAATTAAAATAACGTAAAATATGTCACGCATATATAAATGAAAGAGGCTAATTTCATAATTTTTTTCTTATAAAACACTACCGGTATTATTACAAGACATATTTAGTTTTAATCATGTAAAACATGTTTTTGGACTTTATCACATACAGAGAGATACAAATAAATTTACCTGTAACTTTAATTAGTCACATTTTTTTTACTTATTGAGAAGCATTTTATTTTAAGTATTAAGTATTAAATATCTATACGTATTCAGCTGGGACATCTGAAGCGATGCGTAACGATGGGTAACGAACGGTTTGCATTCATGAAAATACACATCTGAATAAATCGCGCGGTATCTAAAAAACAACCACTAAGAGTATTGCAAATGTTTTCCTTTAATTATCCGAAAACATCTCGTATAGCCGGTGGTATAACTAGTATGGACATAATTAAAGGAGTGGCTATATATAGCGCTGGCAGTGCGCACGTGTCGAATTACACGAGCTCTCAATCCGATTATACATGATCCCGTACAAAAGAGATATCACCAACGAGAAGCGGGAAGCTGCTCTACTGTTGCAGCTGCTGAAATTAGAAGCTTCTGTTTCGTTGCGGCTGTTACGTTGCCTCTGGGTATACCACGACTCCCCGGTAACGATTCCGTAGTCGAATAAAGTACTTCAGCGAATCATCCTCAGGGCATTCTCGGATTAACAGGATGCCCATTTTAACAAACGTCGATCGTTCAAGAAGATAAAACAGTATCGAATCGCGAATATTTTTTTGGAGCTTCTAGGTTTTTAAATTCTCGACACTAAACAAAACACTTTTTATTACAATAAATTAATATATATAATATATATAATATATATAATAAATTAGTTGAAAAAAATTTGAACTGTATTATATTTTTCAGCAATTTGCTTGTTTGTAAAAGCTTTCAACTGAAACAAACGCGTTTTCGTTAACCAATGTTTTTTATCTCTGCGAGTAAAGTGGCCGGTATATAATCCGCGAACATTCTATTTTTCATCTTTATCAACTTAAAGAACGTAATAAAAAATTAGTCTATTTGTTCTTTAACAAACAGCGTCTTTTCAGTTACTTTGTTATATATATATATATTATTGTACATAAAATACGTAAAAAAGTTGCTCTCATATAAAAGAGAAACAGATTTCGCGAAATTTCAGATGCATCACATTGTGTGTAAATTCTCCGCGACACCCGGTGTGCGAAGCCAACGTCCAGAGAGATAGTCATTGCACGGTTTGCACTGTCGCTGCATCTCGGAACCCCTCCTCACAACCCGTTCCTCGCCGCGCTCTGTGACCGGAGAGTTTTTCTTTTTTTCACACTTTCGGTGAAATTCACGACACTCGCGGGAACGGCGGGTGGCGGCTACATTCAGAGAAATGGCCGCCTTTAAAGGGTGGCCGAGAGATTTAAGGGTTTGAGGTTTCGCCGGCAGGGTTTGGGATCAGAAGAAAAAGAGGGGAGAGTCTGCGAGCAGCTCGCAGACCCTAAATCTCGACAGAAATCGAGTCACACTGGTGGCGTAGTGTGAGCGGAGAAGATGAAGATAACCGGAAACGCCTGCGGTAAATGGATAAAGAAGAAAAAACGCCGTCGCCGACGGAAGTCGCCAGAATTGATAAGGGAATTTAGAGAATTGAATATAAGGCTATGCATTATGACGAGCATGTTAGGTGAGAAGAGAAGACGAGAATAGAATCCTTGTATCAGTTGATTTATATATCAAGACAAGAAGTATTTATGATATTTTACTTCTTTTGTTTTATTCCAGATTCTTCCGATGTCGAATTTCCGTGAAATAAATAGTCGGAACAATTTCTTATTAGCGTTTATTTATAAGTGTAAGTCTCTCGGAGATATTATCAGACGCATTCCGACGGCGGTTTAATAATGCACGAACGTATTTCATTTAAGTGTAACGCGATGCACCTTAATAAAACGATATTTTCTCTTGATTTAGCGGAGCCATGTACGTATCTATTAATTCGTATAAATTGCTTAAAACGTATATTAATTTGCGCCGAGTTTAGACAATATGATTTTCAATCGCAAATATACTTCAACTTATATACTTCCGATTTACGCGCGTGCAATATTTCATAATAAATTTGCATTGTATATATAAACTACAGAGATATATCGCGCTGATAGGATGAATCAATAACTAAATTACATCATTGATTGGCCCCTAATGAAACCAACTTTGAATTAATTGAAGAATGAAGCATTGCTTTACGGATTGACGTAAATTGGCAATGTGTGGCCGTTCGGAAATGGCTGTGCTGCGCTTTCAATCAGTATTATCCAGCAATCGTGCCTCGGCATGTCGAAAATTTCTGCTTCATTACCATTCCATAGACCTGTTCCATTGCGTCACGCGGTGTCAATTTCGTGAAATTCCTCGCGGGTCTACGATCGTGACCGACGACAGCCAATTCGACAACATTACGTGCATTCCTCGATCGAGAAACAATCGAGCTTACTTGTACCGAACAATCGCGCGGACAAGACTTTTAATCGTGAAATTAAACGTAAAATGAAATCTATTTCTTCATATTTTGAAAATTTAAAATAAAAGAGGAACGCCTATTTAGAAATGTCTAACACACAGACAAATAATTAAATAATTACTTAATTTATTTTTAATGCACACAAGTTATTATTGTACATAAAACAGAGAAATGCAATAAATTTGAGTTACTGCACCACTTCAAAACACTAAAAATTCCGCGATTTGCGAAGATAGCACAACGATCGGGAGTTTCATCAGAGAGTGTAAATCCTGTAACGGCAATTATTTTTGCTTTTATAGCGTGCCACGCGCGTCACATTGCCGCGTGCAATATAGCGCCATCAATTTTTCTTTTGTTCTCGTGTGATTTCGAAACGAGGCATGAAAAAAGAAAACGCGCTTGGATAAACTGCCGTGCTTCTTTCAATTGGTCGATATATCCGATTGTGACGATGTTTTAATTACTTTTTTGACTGTGAAGCGCTACGCCCACCTCATTAGTACGCGAGCAGTCATAGTCCGCCATAATTATACAGTTACACAACCATCTTGCGACTGGTCGTGCCGAATTGTAGCAGACTGTGCCGTGAGAGTTTTCTTGATAATATTACGCAAATAACCATGTTCGCTATAAGCACGTATGTATATGTGTACGATGTCATAAAATATATACACACAAACAAAATATAGATGCAATATTCAGTGTAAGGAAAGCAAAGCGAGAGAGCAAAGGGTTAAACGTATCTTGTCTGAAATGCATGCTTAATACAACCGGATCCCGACTTTCTGCGCGAATCAACAAGGATATCTATTTTTTTTCCATTTTTCACCACAATCGTTCGTTTCTACAGCATTACGTAGCAGCGGCGAAGCTTTTGATTAAAGGGATGGCGGAAAAAAATTTTAATTAGAGACTCGAACGCGCACTTCCTCGTCACACCAAAAAGGCAGAGCGAGGGATGAGAACATGGGAACTGGGAGATGACACGCAGAGCTTAAAAGAGCTATGATAAAAAAAAGGGGGGGGAGAAAGGACAAAAGAGAGAAAAAGAGAGAAAAAGGGGGAAGAAAGAGAGAGAGAGAGAGAGAGAGAGAGAGAAGGAGAGAGAGAAGGGCTTCGAGTAACGCCCATCGTGGATCAGTTAAAAGCATGTAATCTACACGCTCGATACCTTCAGCCCTTATCGGCTAAATACCATGCAAACATACCCCAATCTGGTCAGGAAAGTCAGTGCCTATCGCTCCCCTATCTGCGTCCTAACTAAAATATATTTGAATTAACTTCTATACTTTTACAAATTATAAAGTATGAACTATACACAAGAAATATTTTGTATATTAAACAAATTCAATTTAAAACTTTGTGAAATCTAAAATCTCTTAAAAATTTCAAAATTTTGAAATTAAAAATTTCAACATGGCTAATAGAAATAAAAAAATAGCATAAAATGTTTACGCTAATGACATGTTTGTTGTCTGAAAATAAATATTAATGTCTATATGCATATATTGATTAATGTTTGAAATTTTTGCATTTTTTTAAAACTAGTATTCATATTCTATGTATAAAACATCTTTTAATAGCTATCAATCATTGTGATGATAGTTGTTATTCCTCTCGGCTAATTACTCGCGCTCTGTTACTAGTAGATAGTTGATTTATCAGGATGTCTATCATTCTCTCGAAATTGTACGATAATTACGCATCAATTGGGCCAAGTGGTTAAAATCTTTTCCAATGCGCGCATCACCGCGATCGAGCCAGCGAACCGGCTTATTCGCGAGAAACAAGAGCCGCGAGAGTTAGCTGGAAGCTGTTGTACATTCAAATGCATGATATCGCGTGTGAAACAGCAGTTAGGGGGGTCAGATCTGCATAACTCTGCTGCGAACACCCCCTGAGGGTACCTTAGCTTCAGCCGCGCGCGCTCTCCTATCGAAATTCGCTCCCTATGCGTTGTGTATGCAACCTTCGCCTCTCTCCTGTCAGTTTAACCCACCACCTACTTCTCTCCTACACCCTTTATTCTTGTCCCGCCGACGTAACCGCCACTTTACATACGTGTACAACGTGCCGCGCTACAAGCAGCACAACTACTACCTCTCTTTCTCTCTCTCTCTCTCTCTCTCTCTCTCTCTCTTTCTAGTTCTCTGACTGTGCAATCACACGATGATAAAAGTGATTCTCTCTACCGTCCCCACTTCTGATTCACGATTTGTCTGCACCGCCGTTCGCTCTTGTAAATCAATGAGCGTCGCTATCTCAAAGCCGCTTGCCATTATATCCATCTTGACACGCAGAGGGAGGGAGAGAGGGTTGTCAGAGAACGGTTATGTGGATACGACATATGTTTCCGGGCGTTTGACCGAGATAACGATATGAATGTGCACATATCACACACACGGCAATATTTATTCACCTTATTTATTTATAATATATTTCTTAAATTTCGTTCTCGCGGTCTATCTTTAATGTACTTAATATATTTAAAAAATTAAATATAAAGTCGCAAAGATAAGTAGATTTCAACTTGTGTCGCGTGAAAGATCATTATAAATTCGAGATTGTTAATGTGGCGCACGGATATATTTATAACAAAACTTGTTCTCTGAAAGATAACACATGTTTGTTCGGACCTTACTCATTTGAGTTAGAAGATGTTTTCTCAACAAAAAGCATGGTGTGCCAAAGTACACTGTTCCTATCTTTGTAGCTTACTAGCCAAACAGTTAAAGAGGATGGACACATATCAGCGCTAAAACACTCCGCATGCTGCGCATTTCTCTCGATAAAGAGAATTTAATTAAAGTTGCGTGAAGAGGATTTGCATAAACACACGTGTTTGCTTCTTGGAGGATTGTATGTTTATTATAAAACTTTATCAGCTACGCGGTCGGGAGAAAAGCATCTTTTTCGCTAATTATTAAGAAGAGAAAATGTTTGTGCGAAATAGTTCGCGAAAGATGTGCAGTATCAACGCTGAAGTATTTCCGCATCACGTGAGCGGAATTAGTTAACGACATGTGGACGAACATGGAGAAAATCGTCATCTCGCACTTCCAAGGCCGAAAATTCCTGATCTGTAACGCAATTATCATTGCCTCGCGTTCGCTACCAACCACATGTAACTCCAACGCTCCTAACAAAGTTGTCTTAATTAGTTCGCTCGGAGTTCACAGTGAAATGTCGACATTTGCCCGTGCCATGTAAAAACCTATCCGACAAATTTATGTCAAAAACAACTTGCATTATCGTTTCTTTTCGCCTTGCAAAACAATCTTTAATAAAATTTACTGTTACGTAAATAAAATTATATACAACAGAAATCTTATATCTCGAGTGTGTGTGCGTGTGCGTGCGTGTTATAAAAGAAAGAAACAAATATTTTTAGTTTTTTGGTTAAGTAACGCGTTAAAGAAATAACATTGTTCAGCACAATATTTGGCTTCTTCGATTAACGTAATCTCCTGGTTGGAATTCGATAAAATATTTTGGCACGGCAACATTAATTTTAGCGTTTCACGACATTTTATTTCTGACAGTTTAATTAAATTTTTTATACGCAGATCAAGCATGTTTACAGAAAGATTATTTTTAGTTATGACTGAATCGTTCTAATATTCCAAATTGTACACATATTTTTTTTGTAATATGTTTGTGTGTGTGTTACTTATATCACATATGTAGCATATTTAAAAATCCATTTAACGCGCTGTGTTGACGGCAATTTTCATCGTGCATCTGTTATTGCACGTGAGTTATTTGATGTTTTTACAATAAACATTTTTAAGAAAATTAATTTAATTATGAGTTTGACAGAGTAGAGACATGCGCAAATGTATGAGAAAACAAAAAAAATAGGAATTTGCTTTATTTTATCATGGAAAGATTTTACTGCAAAAATATATAATTCAATTCTAATTCGATTTTGTTATTTGTTGATTGTGTATACTTTATCATAAAATTAATATATTTAAAATGATGAAGATGAAAACACTTAGAATATAGTTTTCTTACTTTCTTCAGGCTTCGTATACATTCTCTGACGTGGTAAATACTTCCGGATTTGTTGTCTTTCTTTTGTTTCTTCGTGCCAGATATATGACGAAATTTTGACAGAGTCGCCATATTTCAAAGATAACTCGCGCTTTATGAAAACGGAAGACCTGCCATTTTACAGCCGTCTTCTTTGGCGCGCGCGCGCGTGCGCGCGCCTGTCCTACCGCTGATAGCGCATACGTAATATAAGTCGCTCGATATTTTACCAGTTCGAAGGCATTCCGGATGCATAAAATGAACGTTAGCATCGCAACGTTAGCATGCTGCAGAACATCGAGTATATTTTGCATATTCTTCTTCCTCTTCTCCAAAGACTATACTCGTACAATCCTACTGTATGTGTGTGTTCCATGAGTAATAAAAGATATTTTTGAAATTGAAAGATGCAATATTATTAGAATCTAAAACTAAATAACGGCTTCTAGTTTAATTCTGATTTCGGGTCATGCATTTAAAAAAAATATATAAATCTTTTAATTATGTCGACTTAACTGCATTTCTTTCATACGTTTAAAAAATATAAAACTAAAATTCATGAATCGTGTGTCGCAAAAATATATATCCGCAAATACATATCCACGAACGACGTATTCAGAAACCATTAATGCACTCCGGTGTGTATGTACACACATCTATATAGTCTTTTATATAAACCAAGAATCATATTTGTCTATCACTCTTTTGTTCCCCGTCGGCTGTCGATGCAGAATAATGGATCGCAGCGGCGCAAAATGGATGTAATAATAGAAGAGAAATTGATTTCCCACATCCATACAGAGCATTCGTAACAAGGTCGAGTAGATTAATCGTAAAAGGAAAAAACGTTTTCGTCGTGCGTGTCCGATTATTATCGATGCGCAAGCGTCGAGCACTTCTCGATCCAATTTGGATAACACGCGTGTTGCTTCCCTTCTCCCGTTCCCCGAAAATATAGCTGCCGTATATTTCTCCCAGAACGCCGATAAAAATATATTGTCGAGAAAGGGATTTTATATTCACGCCAATTTTGGCTTTGATCTTCCGTTTTTAAACTTTCGGAAAGAAAAAAATGCGAACAATTAAGGTAAAGAACATATGTCATAAAAATGTCAAAGATAATTTTACGCGTGATATATATTAGAGCACAATGTAACCTCTTGATAGTTCCGCTTAAAGATACAATAGTAAAACTACAATAAAGTAAAATGAGTAAATGAATCGTCAAGAGAGAATGTACCCGCGTATATTTTGCGCATCTAACCTTTCGAAAGAAACATATAAGCGCGACTGTGTACGAATTTAATTTTGAATGAGGAACGCTTTATCAGAAAGTCGGAATTTTTCGCGAAAGATGACGAATTTCAGCGGTTTACATTCGTTGCAGCTACAGCCTCAACAGACGCGGAGATATTTTACGCGATATTATGTTAAGTTTAAAGGCGCCCGGAAAAGTGTAGGAGTTTCCTAAAGTGCACCCCCAGGGAAGAACCGAGGCAGAGAAGAGGGAGCAGCTGACCCGAAAGAGGCGAGCATCGATAAAACTCTTTTACATTACATTACGCTCGACGCGAGCGCATCGCCTCGATCTCATAACATTAATGCGTGTTGCATATCGCGCTCTCGCGCTCGTCATTCCGCACATCTTTCGTATTTTCCGATACGCGCGCACATAGCGAAATCTCCCAAATATCAGAGAGAAAACATTTCACGATTACGAGCATTTATAAGTTTCTTTTTGTGCAATAACAGCTTACATTTTCTTTCTTGGGCCTCGACAACAAATCTGCAGATGAACAAACAAATGACGTTTCAAACAAACAATTTCACAAAACTGTAAAAATTTTTAGATAATAGATAGCTTTGACGTTATATATTTGGACTGTGTTCGATCTGACACGTACAAAATATAATTCCTTTATTATATCAAATAAGCTGTTTGAACTGATCAATGTAGTTTGAATGTAATACGGACAAAAGCCGATCATCGAACGAAAATGAGTTTGCATTTCTACGATATTCTACGATTTTCTTTTTAGAATAACTAATATCTCTGTAACTATCGGTTAGTGCGAATTCAGAATACGATATCTATATTTAATTAGTCTTTGCACGGGAAGTAGAAGATTAAATCGGGATAGATTCGAAATACACACTCAGAGCGACAAACCAATCGGTGCAATTCACATCGATGGACATAATTTTTCGGTCAAAATGTCCGTGGATCTACGTGACAAACTCTTATTCTCAGCTCGTTAGCGTTCGCTTCGAGTTCGAACCATTCGAAAAATAAAAAAGCTCGGTTTGATCGACGTTTAATCGGCCGAAATTGCCGGTCGAGTATCCCCGGACTGCTGCACGCATCAGTTCTGTTAGAGAAGAGAAGTTGAATCGGGGGGGAAAAAAAGGAAGATAGAATGGAGAGGCAGAGAGGATAGGAACAGGATGGGAAAGCGACGAGCGTCGTTACGGCACGTACGAGAGCTCGCTTGTAATGAAACAACGACGAGCCTCGCGACAGGATTGGCGAGAATCCAACGGTCAGTTCCTCCTCGAACTTTCTGATACCGCGGCTCTTAAATCCGATTAAAAATGCCTAGGCTCGCGCGGATCCGTGAAAAAACTTCCTTATGCCTACTCTGAATCATATCTTTTTCACTACCTCACAGTAGTTTCAATCACTCTAACCAATCTCTCGTTTCAGATGACACTTTTTTATAAATCAGGATACAACGTTAACACGTTAAAAATATTCTATAAAAATCTCTCTTGAGTATCGAGTGTTTCTACTCAAAATTATCTTTTGTCCGACAAAAGCGCAGCTGCACCTGTCGTCGGTACGCACGTAAACGTTATGTCATCGCATTGCTTTGCATAAAATATAAGGAGATGTATTAGCGCATCGGCGCCAAATATATCTTGCAGCAAATAAACGAGGCACTCAGGATATTACGACGATACGGATGGTTCGTTTCCGGGAACTGACGCCACCTCCCGAGTTCGATGACTCGGCACCGCTCTCACTCCTTTTCACTTCTCTTTAAGGGTGGTTACAAATGTGAGAGCAAGAAGTTAATGCCGACGACATATAGGATCGCGAAACAAGGTTGTATTAAAAAATTGTTTATACGATTGGCTGAACGTAACCAAATTAATTGAATGTTTAAAAAAAGAAGAAACATCTGCAAGACGGGACAAAACATACCGAGGGTAAATACTCGGTAAAGTATCACATTTTTACACGGAGGCACTATCATTTCTTTTTTTACGCGCGCGCGTTATAAATTGTTAATCTACAAAATTGCTGTAACTTTTGCATGAGTGGCAAAATCTTGAATGGAATTTTGCAAGTTTCAGTAACATGGATTCTTATATTTTGCACAAAATGAAAAATCTCCGTCGCAAATTCTCGTCATTTTTCATGCTCGAAACATTCGCGAAATGAAGGAGCCGTACGTGCGTATCTTGCGCGCGCACGTCTATATATATTCATATTGCGCGCTTTGCGCAAGCGCTTTTGAGTAAATAAACGTCGCGGTAAAAATCGAGGACATAAAGAATGCATTTTAAAATTTTGCACTCTCATTAATATTACATAATTCATCGCTCATTTACGGCGCAGCGTCATTTACGAAGCTGAATGTAAAAGTAAAAAATACAAACACAAATGATAAAAAAAATTGAAGATAGCAAACTGGAACGCTAAGTGCAAACGTATAATAAGGTAAAATAAACAGTGCATTACGGATTCCGATTATCGTGAAACTTGTCGTGACAGATGGCAGATATGTCCGGTCGGTTACCTGTCGCTGCATGTAGTAGATATTTTTACTCAGATACTTCAAAGAATTGATCAAAATTGGTAACATTTAGACGGAAAGAAGGAACATTTTTTTTAGATACGACAGATAGATTATTGCTAAACGAGATAAAAGTAGTAGCAAGCTGTATATTTGATAAAATTTTCTATATATAAATTTATAAATTATATGTTTGACTGTGATAAAATTTTCTATCAAAGTTTAATTTCAACGAAAACTCTATCATTTTCTAAAATTTCTTAGTTCTAAAAATTTACAATTTCAACGAGCGCGCAGTGAAAAGTGTATTATTAATATACGATGTAGATATTTCTCTCGAGGACAACTTATAAATTCCGGAAGAAGTGGAACGTAATAATCCTGATTCCTTCAGTCGAACAGCTTTTATCCGTGAGGTATATCGGACGACAGGAAGGACCGCACGAGTGATTTAGTATAGCTTGCAAGCAAGACACAGAAACATGTTCGGATCGCACAATGTCTTTCCCGCATCCTACGTTCCTTCCAAGGGAAACACTTGAAACTGGTGAAATAGCGGGAAATAATTAACAAAGCGAACTTAATTCATTCAGTCGGTTAAGAGCGGAAAAGATTTGGAGTTAAGAAGTGAAATTCATCAACTTGGGTCGAGCGTTCGAACTCGTAGTTTTAAAATGTGTTTTCTTCTTTTTTTTTTCTTTCAGTTCTATCGAATCCTTTCAATTGTTTCCAGGATTGAAGAAAAGACACGAAAAGATAGAAAATTTTTTGCTCTATTGAAATTCAGATAAAAAATAAACAATAACGTTATCCTTAAAAGATTTTCTCAAAGTCTAATATAACGCGAATTTTGTTTTTTTGTTTTTTTTTTTTTTGTTTTTGTTGACATTGGCGATCATCTCACAACACGTTGTTCTTTGATTTTTCAATCTATGATTTTTCAATTCTTTGATTTTTCAATCTAATTTCCGTTCTCTCTATTGGATAATTTATCACATTTATTAATGCAAATTCTTAGTTTTTACTCTATGCTACGTTTAATAGATGTCTCACATATTTCTCTCGTTCAATAGACTTCCTAACAAGAAATCTACAAAGTTAATTTTCAAATCACATACACACATAGCGACAGATTTAAGCTGACGTAAAAGAAAAAAAGCGAGATGAATGAAAATATTTCCGACAGAATTTTGCGAATCTCATTAAAAGTTAAGTTTGAGCCGCGGTGGCAGAAAGGATTCGCAGACTTTTCGTCGCACAAACTCCGCCATCTTGGATCGCGTTCGACCATGAAACATATGTCACGTGACCCGGAACGCAATAACGGGCGCGCGCGTTTGTTCGACCGTTCTCGATTGTTCACGGCCGATCGTCGCAAATACGGATAATCCTTTCTGCACGAAGGACCTTTTCGAGTTTGTGGGTTTTACCATAAAATCGATTCGGAAGGTCGTCTGTGCTCGCGCGCTTGCACGCACATGGACTTCTGCTCTAATGAATTAAACGCGCGCTAATAACCAGTAGTAAGCTCGTTCCGCAGGCAACATTGTTAATTTCCATACGATTATATCACAGCCTAGTCTTTGTACTGATATATATATAATTAGTTCATATTCTGTCTCTTTCAGATTCCATGTGTTCCTAACCGATATTAAAATCACATACAATTGTGAGACAAAAACAATTTAAATAGAAATCACGAATAATATTTAAAAAATGTTGCTTTTAAATTGTGTCCTAGCGCGCGATTGAGAATTCAAGATAATTCGTATCTAAATGTTGGTTGCTAAATTTTAATATCTTTTTTAGTTTTTACTTTAGTTTTCTACGTATATAATACATACATACGTTATTCAAGATTAACGAATAGCGATGCAGCTCAAAAATTGCATTGGAATTTTTAATTGAATCGGACTTAGAAAAAGATACGTTTCGTGAGCGAGATATCTGGAATGACCCTGAATCTCGTCCGTTTCGATGGTAGCGCACCAATTAAATTCGCTTTATTCCGTCGACGACGAGTTTTATTAAAGCCGCCGATAATTACCGCGAAGTAGGTCGCGACTCCATTGAACGAATAAAGCGGATAAAAAGAGTATCGACCGATCGGAGAAACATCAAGCTACCGGGTGTTCGTTATCAAACGTAGTAGCGATTAACTTCTTAATTGGCGAAGTTTTTTAATTTCTTTCGCATTTTCTGTTTCTCCTTCCGTCCATTTCTCCTAGTCCTCTTCCTCCTTTTCCCGCGCGCTGATTAATACACACCGAACGGAGAATCTTCCGTCGATTGTATGTGAAGCAATTGGGAGAAACAAAATAATTTTCTTCGTAAACTTTCTTCTCGGCAAAGAAACATCGATACAATAATATAAGAAGATGAATAAAAGATATTCTCCTTTCAAATATAATAATAAGGAAGTCGACGAGAAACATCTTAAAAGAGATATTTTGATACATCTCTCAACTTTTTAGCACTTCAACGAGAAATCAATTCCGCATCTTATTTTGTTCTCTCATAATGCATTTTTTGTAAGAAAAATATTCATTGTACTAAATCTCCGACTTTAAAAATAAAAAAAAAAACTAAATAAATATCGATTTCGATTCCTCGAATCTTTCAATTCCAAGATTCTGCTGCGGATCTACATCTTTCAGAACACCTTGCTTGTCGAATCCCACTCTCCTCTCGGAATGGATTCAAAGCACTTCGCGAATAAAGTGCAAGAATGCACGGGCTTGCATCGCGGGGGAACGAGAAAGGATATTTTTTTGCTCGCGCCGTTCAACGGCGACGATCGCTTTACGCGCTTTCAAGCACACCGCGTATTCTCGGGCGATGCTACAATGGCGTCCCAATATGCAGAACGGCATCGAAATAAGTGGGAAAGGAAGAGGACGAGGTGTAAGAAAAGGGTAATGTCGCGCGCTCGCGATGTAGGAAGCTTCCTTCGGGCTCGCAAAGTGCCGTCACCCTCTTGCGTGCGCGAGAGCGCGTTTTCCGCCGTTCTTCTTATTTTCTTTCATGAAGCCGAAGTGTGTTTACATACGCACTCGACAATCTTCGTTGTCACCTTTTCCAGAATATTTCTCTCTTATTGCAAGTGTTTATTTCGTTGTTATTCAAACATTATACACTCTCGAGAAGTAAACTAAACACAAGATTAAATATAAATTAAATATACGTAGGCGTGTGTGAATTCTTATATCAGATTTCGATCAAACTATTCGGAAATTTCCTGAATCGAACAATCAATCGCGACCGAGCGAAATATAATTTTCATCGAAAACCACTGAAACTTTTCATATTAATATAAAACTTTACAGATGCGTCTGTCTTCCGCGCGACGACGTTGTCGTTTCCTACGAAGACAGTTCGTATCGTTGGAGAAATAAAAGCAGCAGGCGGAAAGAGAAAAGAAATGTAAAACGAAGCAAGACGCGTAGTAACGATTCGTTGCATAAAGACTGCACTCGAAGAAATGGCGGAAAGGAGGTACGTGATCGTAATATCGAGCTGGTACCGCGACGCGGTAGCTTGAGCTTTTACGCATCCTTCCCAGCTCGACTTAAGAATAGCACGAGCCAGAGGAACGAACGCAATAAAAACAACGAAAATCTATCGCGCGCGCGCGCGTGGTTGTCTTTACGCGAAAGTAATTCCGTCTTATCAGTTACGCGGCGTGTAAAAACGTGACGTGACATGTAAAAACGAAAGCCATTAGATCAATTGACTTGAATGTGTGACTTACATTTTACCGTGTCGTACGTATTCGCAATAAGCAACTTTAGTGCATTTGATTCCGCGTACGTGATACATCTTTAAACGGTGGGACGATGTATAAAGTATTCATGAAACTGTACTCTACTTCTAAAATGCACACCAGCGTGAAAGAGGGTGTTAATTTTCCAGCATTATGTCCACTGACGTCTTCTAGGCTCGTATCTATCTGGATATGTCGGCTCATAAAAGGAACCCTGCAAGTGTCTCTAATGCGCCGTTACTGCCGAATTTAACGGCGACGTCGTAAACGTGAGAGACCGAGGACAGATCTCGCGAGACCATCTTGAACAATGCTGGAAATTTCGCGCTCTCCCAATGGTTCGCGTACTTCATTTCAGCGATACGCTCTCTCCTCTCAATTCCGCCTCCCAGAAAAGAGATGACAGACAATGAGATAAGTTTACAATCCAGAAATTTAGATATGAGTCATCTTTACACAAATAACACAGAAAATACAATATATTATTGCACAAATAATACATTATCTTTTCCTGCGCTCTCTTACGAATGAGAAATAAATTGAAAGAATCGATTGTGCAGTCAGAAACTTCGTACCGAAGTAATCCGATGAATGATTATATTGTGCATAATAAATGCACGTAAGTATTTGAAAATCGGTATATATTAATTCTGATGCCAAAATCTAATCAATTCGACCGTATTATTCATTTGCAAAACGCGAATGCAACGCAAACAGAATGGAAGTGGGGGAAAGGAAGAACTCGGCGACGCTGATTATAACTCATCGCGGCTCCTCGCATATTCATAGAAAGCTTGTCGTGTGATTTACGCGCGTGTAATACATTTGTAGGACTCCCGTGGCGCGCTTCCGCTTTACGGATCCCGGTCTTGAGCAAAAAACCGGCTTTGTCATTCGCACAGATACGATTAAATCATTCTGATAAAAAAAAAACCAACGTTATAAATATATTTCTAGAGAGTATTGATGAAGAGAGTAATAAAACACTTTCTTTCTCCAGCGTTTAATGTACATTTGAATATTACGATTGATTGTAATATTCAATATCTCTCAATACAGATAATATTTTTTTTTTTGATACACAAATAAAAAATCTCTCTTTATCACAAATTTAAAGAAACACATATACAAAATTAAAAAATTCATTTTTAGATGTCATCATGATCTATAATTTCTAGATTAGACATTCGCACATAAACAGCACGATAAGCCCTGGAATACACCGAGTAATTCTAACTATCAACAGAAGTTAGATATCCTCTCTCTTCTCTCTCTTCATGAATCGCTCAAACAGTCAAAAATAACCTACGCTTCCTCGGTAAACGGAAGCTCTTCACTATTTCCGATCTCACCCCCAGCGAGGCAAACATAGAGGCTCTCTCGAAGTAGCCCTTAGCGAAGGGCTTCTACGCCTGTCTGCATCTATAATCATCGGTTTAGATCTGACATCGCACTACCCCCTTCGGTCTCTGTTGAGGGCGGCCGCGGAGAGTAGGGGGATATGGCCGTCGACTGGAGGCGGCTTTGGAAGGGCTGTTTAAGTGGCCGGCGATAAGATAACGTCCGGAAGGCGGGTAACGGGCAATTAATTCGGGAGTAGCTTGGGTAAACAGTGCCGAGAAATTAAAAGCTATTTGTCACGACCGCGCAAGAAGGGTGACGCCAGGGAGGATAGCGCCGCGCGAGCTGGGGAATTAAGATGGCTGCGATACGCGCATACCGTGTGCATAAAGGCGTGAATTTCAACTTGGTTTAGTGTCGCGCGCAAAAAGATGCTAACCAAATAAGTAGACGAACGAGATATATATATATAAGTCACGCCGTGAAAAGCAGTCCTTACGAGGTGTTGATATAATGTCGCGCTTGAAAAAAAGACTTTTAAAAAAACCTCTTAATAAATAACTAACTATTCTAATCTTATATTAAGATTTACACATATTATGTGTGCATATATTATACTCAAAGTACCTACATAATTATGGAATATCTTGTATTTAGTTATCTAGCTCGCTAAGTTAAAAAAAAGTTGTACGACTTACGTTTAATCTAGTGAAAGAAAAGTTGGCTAAATGTCGGCAGGCCGCTAACGAGTAGGATTGTTCCCAGATTGTGCCTTTCGACGTACGCGCCAGTAATGTTACTTTGTAGAAGCTACGCGGAAATTTACAGGAACGTTTACGTACTAATTACGCGCGACACAGATGGTGCTCAACTAGAAAGTGCTAGGCGCATTTCACGTGGCAGCCGTCGCTTTAATGATCATTAAGTAATTCAAAATAAGCAGACGTAGCACACGCCGAGTTTCTTACTTCATCGGCAGAATTGTCGGACTCGCCTATGAATAAGACACTGACCTAGTTGCATGTTACCATGTCTCAGTAGATACTATTATTGTGAATAAAAGTGAACACTACTATTAAACATATTTTACAAAAAAAACAACGTTAAAGAAAACAGCACTGTTAATAACGCTGAAATGTAAATAAGACGATACTTAAACATTAATCTGTCAGAATTAATTTAAAAAACGTAAAAAACCTTAAAGGTTATAAATAAATGTTACAAGAAAAAATATTTTAAAATTGGCAGTACTCAAATATATCGAGCAACGGAACGGAGGAGTTTTAGGAGTTTTAAAGAATAAATTGGAACTGTCTTTGGCGACGCGTCACGTCGTTTATTGTCATTTTTTTCGATACTAACTACTGGCGTACATCTGTCTCTTTTTGGTAGAATCGACATGACTGTCCAACGATTTATTCGGTGGGATTTGTATAAGTCGTTCATTTTCAGAGTGACATCAGTCACACACACAGCATTTTAAAGTCTCAGAAAATATACACAAAAAAACCTATGCAGAGGCGCTTTTAAAAATTTAAATACTGTTAAAAATTATAGAACTGCGCGTTGCAATGTTGATAAAATTTTCAATTTTGTGAGATATAATACATACACTAATTCTACTCAGACTTCCATTTCAAGCTCGTGCAAGCTATCGTTGCATCTATCTTATGCAATTTCATCAGTAAAACGAACGACTGACTGTTGATATTGTCCGGAGATAAGATAGAGACTATGTGCAAGTTCAATGTTCTTTGCTAAGCGCGAAAAAAAACGAAGGTTAAAAAAATAAAAAAAAAGAGAAGAGAGAGAGAGAGAACACTATATGAAAGCGCAAAAGAAATAGATAGAATCATTTCGTATGATCGCGAGAATGAGATTAAGGTTGAAGATCGAAAAACCTAGCAATTTAAATTTAAGAGTTCATGATCACGAAAAGAACATGTATATTCCGTGAAAATTAAGTTTCTCAAAAATTCGATTCATATCTATTGCTGAAATATTAGTTAATCTTCATTTATCTCGTAAAAATAAAACTAACCGAGTTGCAAATATGCGTTTTAACAATCTACTCTATTTTTTACCCCGTCGAAATATATAAGTATCTTTCGCATACAGTTCACAGTATCCTGCAAAACTTATTCCGTAAAAAAATACACTTAGTACATAATTAAGAAATTCGATTTGGTCTTTTGATAACTGGAATAATGAGTATTATTTAAAAAATTAATCAGATCCGACACTGTATAATTTCTCGATCTGGAGATACTAAATGTATAAATATCTCGATGCTAAGCGCATCGGAGATAAAAAGATATACTAAAACATTATTACGGACAGATGAAAAAAGATAGAGAGCACCACGGTCAGATTGGTATAGAGTGTTGAATTATGTGCGCGTAGAGTTGCAGGTGAGGGAGCGGTGTGGAGGGTGAGGAATGAAGCTCAGACTGGAGGGGTAATAACTCATAGAGTACCGTACACAATACCATTGTGTTCGTTGTACAGATTCTGCTGAGAACAGGACTGCGCGTATATACAGGGTGTTTCTAATGAAATGGGTCATAAAATCTTTGATGATATATTCTACGTGCGCGCGCGCGCTCACACACACACACGTAGCACATGTATGTATGTACAGTAGAAGCCTCAAATCTATCGTACGTGTTTTCAACCTTCGATATATTACACATAGCACATTCTTGCCATCTTTCCGTTCAGGAATGTATTTTCTGTGAAAACAGTTTCAGAGATCACACAAATCATTTTTCAACATCAGCGACTTTTAATCGCGTTCAATTCTTATATGTAATTAAAAGTTCTAAAAGGTTGAAACGTTATGACTTGTTGTATGCAACATAAATTTTTGAAAAACGCAACGTGGAATATTCGTATTCTTTTAACATTTTAGAAACTTCTGCATTTAGAAGAAAACAGAAGAAAGAAGGCAAATAAAAAAACGAGAAGCAAGACGCGCAGGAAGTGACATTCCGTTGGAAAGAGATGTTAAAAGAAGGAGCGATGCGAGAATGTCGAAGGGCAATGGAAACGCAACATCAAAAGCGTTGAAAAGAGAAGTCATGCGCAACATCAGAGACAGTAATTTTCACTTTTTGCTCCGGTTAGTTTGCAGTGCGTGCATCTTTTTATGGTAGTTTTCACATTTTAAATCTGTACAGTAATGAAATTAAATAAAGAAATAATTATTTTAAAACTATTGAAATTAAAATCGGAAATAGCAAATGTAAAACTCCAAAGAAGTTTCATTTGATCTAGAAAGTTTTTTAACTTTTAACTTATGTTTAAAATACGATTTCGCGAGATGATATTTTGCAAAAGTTACATAATGTATCGAATTTTTGCAAACATCGTTATTCTTCATTTTCTCGCTATGATCAAATATCATTACTATTATTGTTAGTATGACAATAAAAACTTCATATCGTGTTGATTTTCAAGCTAATATATGTAAACGACCAAATATTAGTGAATTGATATTGTTTTTATGTAAACGACCAAATATTAGTAAATTGATATTGCTTTTATGCGATATTTTGTATTGTTTTTTTACAATTGCCGCGTTCCACATTTTCTATTTTTATTCTATATATGAATTTGTATTTTTTTTTCTTAAATTTATGATTATTGATTATCTTATACACACAAACAAAGAAACTTAAACGAATTGTAGTCCGTTACGGAAAGTAATATCTCGCTGTTTCAGAGGCAGTTACAGCTGAGCGTACTTAAGTAGATGATATCCTTTTCGTTTCATAATCTCGTTCGCAAATCTCTGTCAATTCATAAGTGTCGTCAGCACGCTCTCATTAGCGCTACTGTCGCTGCTATTACTGAATAGCAAGTTCTGGTTAGTCGCATTTATTCTCATTGTAAGAGCTCATTGTCGCCTTTACTAATTAATAGTCATAAATAATAGCGAACGTAAAAACTTGAGTATCAAAAATGTTCGTAAAAACACGAAAATCTGATCGAAGGATAAAAGAATCTTTACGTAAATATTCGTGCGAGCGACGTTGAAACGGTGAAAACCGCCGCGAAAATTCTCATGTGTAATTTGTCAACCGCTAGAAATTAAACAAAGGTGACTTCGAACCACCGCAATCCTAGATCGTGTTGGTTGCTTCAGAGAAATTGGAGTTTTGTACTCTCTCATCTACATTTCGCAAAATCAAAGATCGCTTTGACCGCGGTCGTGGTTTGATGATAGTCACCACGGGTGTACAGGGGAGCAGTTGCGTATGCGATACCCGGAAGTCGCGCAGCTGCCGGAAACGGAAATTAGCTACCGCTCAGAAACAATGGTCCTTCCTGAAAGGCCGTCAAGAGAAACGCGATTGTCGCTACCTTCTGTTTCAGAAGAGGTAACTCTCTGTTATCGTACGCTGCTGACTATGGATAACTACATTATTCAGTAATAAGATTGCACGTCAAGACAATAATATGTCAAAACATAAACATAACAATAATCGTTTACGAGTATTTTGCAATTAGTAAGCTAATAATTAAACAAAAGCGAGAGACTCATTTCTATAGAAAATTTCAAAAATTATTAATTACGCGAAAAAATAGTTAGTCAAAATAACTTACAAATATATGTGTTCGCGAGAATTAAGAAAAAGTTAGCAATCTCTTACGCGCGTGTAACTTTGAATCAGTGTGAAAAAAAAACAGTAGCACAAAAATAACAGCAAAACGATTTCACGTTGCTTTGTTTTTCGGCGAAACAAGCCGAGCCGAAATTATCAAGTATGATGCTTCGTGTTACTGAAATATGTATGAAAGCGCGCCATATGTAGGTGGAGAACAACAAGCAACGTTCTCGGTTCCGCATATATATATATATATATATATATATATATATATCTGGTCCTTTGAGTTATTATTCAAAGCAAATCATAGTCGAGGTCGTACGAGATTAAGCTTCCTTTTACATGCACGAAAGCCCGGTACAAGGAGACGATATCGGATCCTGCTCTCTTCATCACACATCATCCACCTCTCATGTCCCACCTCTTTCGTGTTTCGTGAACACCCGATGTTGTCCTCCGGTCCACTATCAGAGATAAGCGCGATTTGGAACGTTGACATACTGAGCGATTCCATATAGCTCATAGTTTGGCCAATATTAGATTAATCGAAGCGGTCAATCGAATTCGAGTCTTATACGTCACCGAACTACTTTTCTTAATACTTAACATAATTCCTACTAAATTATTTGAATTATTCAATATTATCTTTCAATTGTTTTTTTTTCTACATGCAATAAACATGTAACAATATTTTGCGAAAAACGCTATTTTATTACAGACGTATAGCGTCAAACTGTTAATACACTTTGCGATATTTTCCGTATAACCTTATCTTTTATTTAAATAACGGGAGAGCAGAGAGAGAAAAAGAGAAAGAGATAGAGAGCGCGCACGCACAACGAAGAGAATAAGTTTTAAAAACCGGGAAAAGAGAAAACTGCACTAAGTCGAAAGTTAGCCTAATTCCTAAACTCCGGAATCTTTAGACTAGCCGTTGGCAGACTAGAGTTGCGCTGACGAGGCTGTGTAAAGGCGATGTGAAGGAAAGGAAGGAAGGGAGAAGGGAGACAGAGTAGAAAAGCTCAAGTTCCTAACGAGACACGCCGTACTCAGCCATGAAACGAACTCACAGCCACCGCTGGAGCAAACACGAGATCTTCAACGATGCGCGAGTGTGCTACGAAATACGAGTATGAACAAACCGGGGAATAGCAACGCCGACGTTAACTAATTATCAGTAGTCCGGAGGAATTTCGCTTTCAGCGTAAACGTTAACCAGCTTTTGTTTAAAGCGACGGGTTATTGTCAAAGAACCAACCTCTCCTTTCTTTCCCTTCCCTCATCTTTGCATCGTTCTTTTCACGACGTTAGGAGTAGACGGAAGAGATGCGCAGGACATTTCATTAAAAAACAAAAAGCGGTCGTGCTTTGTAATGAGAAAGAACTGTCACTGATACACAAACGAACAGTGAACAAGAGACAATATCTTAATAGTAGTTAATAACTCGACAACGCAGTACGTTTGAACACTATTATTAAAAAACTACCACTTTAAAATTATCATTGAAGATACAAAATCATTGCAATACAAAAAAAAGCATTAGGCAAGCACACACATTGATAATTTTAATTTTTTTCAGACTTATTCTGGACTTTTCCTAAGTTTTTTTGTATTCTTCTTTTTTTAGAATATTTTTATTTGTTCTTGAAGATTCTAAATGTATTCTCTCGTGTTTCGTTTTACTTTTATATCTTCAAATGTTTCTTATGATCTCGAGGATTCGAACTGACATGTTAGGTGTATTTTGAAGGTACGGTCTTATGGTAAGTTTAAATATCTTGCATAGAATTTGATGGACGGTAGAGTATTTTCTATAATTGATGATCCTTCGCGGCAACTGTTGCAGCCGAGAGATCATGAGAGAGCCAGCCAAAGCTTAACCGCAAACAGACTGACCGAGTTTAACAGGTCAACGCCGAACTGCTCTTAAACTTGTCGATCGATCTCTCGAAAATCCTTCCGGCGCCCGCGCAGATCTATCTTGATTCGTTGATTCGTTTATTAGAGTAAACGAATCTCCTTTCCCTATTTTTGCGCATCACTTGAATAATTTGAACAATATATAATTTTAAGTCCGAGTCACACAAATGCCATTTACTGAACATTTAAGAATTCGTTATTTTCTTTTTCATAATTTTTTGACGAATAACGAAAAACTCGATGTTCTTGTTAGCTAAAATAACATATAGACTAGTTTTTCTGTAACACACGTACTACCACTGTACTATTTGAAGAAAGAGTTTCTATTTTTACGGTTCAATGATCCAGCAAACTGTAATAATACTAGATTCCATTCTTGGTCACATTTCTGTCGTTATCGACGTCCCGTTGAAATTCTACCGCGAAGTCGGCAGACATCCCTGACAAAACAGACGTCTCCGCGTCGCGCCGCGTCGCAGTCACTATAACACAGTCGGCAGAGTTATGCAAACTTGTCGAGATTCGTTTGCCAAACGAGAAACGGCACGGGTGTCCTCGTTATCAATGGAGCGTAACTCTTGTTAAGCCCGACAAAACATTCGACTCGACTTGACTTCCCGAATTCAGTTCGGACTTCTCTTTCGCAGGCAAACGCCTCTCGTCTGTGAAAGCACAACAATGTACAAAGCACGAGATTGCAACTAGAAAACGATTAAACAGTCAAACATATATATTTGAAAGTTCAAACTAACGAAATTAAAGAAATATATAGTTGTAACACGAGAAAATATTCTCTGAAAAATCCTCGGAATATAAAAATCTCTGAGCAGCCTTTAAACTTCTGATTCGCACACGAAAGCGTGCGCACACACGCATAACTCCTAGATACTTCCCACAGAAACACTCGCTGTTTCCCACTGGTCCGGCAACTGCCACGTATCTTTTGCAGCACGTACTACCTCCGTAGCACGTTTCTCGTGATCTCTCTTGAACATAATTTTCTCTCTCTATCTCTCGTTCTGGAAGACTTTTGAGAGAGTCTGTACGTTGCGTAACTTCCCAGGTTACAACCACATTCAGTATCATGCTTGGTTGTAGGATAATTATTATGTCGTGAGAGAGAGGAAAGAAAGGAGAGAGAGAGAGAGAGAGAGAGAGAGAGAGAGAGAGAGAGAGATATTATTGCTTGTAGTCGCGGTCGGTATTCGCGACAAAGTACAGGAAGAGGCGTAGCGCAAGTAGATAAAGCAAGTTACTCGCAGCCCGACGTCGTAATGTGGCCGCAAAGCTCGCGCTAAAGACGAATTTACACGCTTGGCTATGTGAATCATTATTCCAAATGAATTATCTTAAACAAAAGAGAAGCAAATTGTATAAACAGCTTTTCTATGATTGAAAGATCGCGAAATACGGAATTATGTGTAAAGTGTACTCTTCTAAAGGAATAATGCCGCATCAATCATTAAAACTTTGCTCCGGGATAATTTTGAATTCGGGTATTATGTTAACTTTCTGAGTAATGACGCGCACAACGTTTTTAGTATTTCAAACTTTTTTCCGCACTATGTCGCGAAAATAAGAGCCGTAAGAACGATATTTTCGGAGACTCCTTATTGATTTGTCTTCGCTCTTCTGTCGAAGACAAACAATCAAGGAAATTCGTCGTACGTACGGAGTTTGACGAGCTCACTGAGCAAGATGAAGAAATCGGATGTGACTATGTACCAGTTTCTCATTGGTTTGATCTCCGCTGCGGGTTCAGCAAACATTTACTCTTTTCACGGCAAGCCTTTTTAAGCTCAATAATTCGAAATTATTAATTTGAATGTGAAATTTGATTAGGATTAGGTTAAGAAGTAAAACTGTTTTTTTTTTCGCTTATTACTAACTTGAGAGAAAAATTGTAGAAAGCAATATTGGAATTTTTTAATAATTATTTATTGCGGCACGTTCGTATGTTGTTTTTTTTTTCTGCTAACAGTTTTAAAGTAGTGTTTAACTCTCAGCTTATGCTGCGCATTGCAGACTCTGATAAATTCAAAGTAGAATTTCGGCGTCGAATTATAGAAGATCAAGTTTTAAAAGAAGAGGTTCTATTATAGATTCTAATTCTATAAAGATAGGTTTATATAGGCTAAAAGAGCACTAAAAAAAAACGCTAAATCTCGAGTTATCTCACGCAATATTAAAATATTTTTATAAGTAATTGACCTTACATATATTCTCCGCTAATATAATTTAACATATGTAATTATAAAAAATAATTGTCCATTGATATTTGCATATCAGTTTGCTAAACACTTTAATTATAATTCCGTAAAATGTGGAAACTTCGTATCTTTGTTTCAATGACAAACTCAGCAATAACCACTCTGCTTCTCGACTTCCGCGACTTTTGATTAATAAAGTTGACCTGAACGAGCGAGGTGCCCATTAAAATTCATCAAGGATATAACAAGCAATTGCAAAGTTCAAATGCTGGCACGTAGCAGACGTAGGAATCACGTGATCTGTATTTAAGAACACAGATACGTATATAAGAACAATACACAATGAAAATAACATGTCAAGAGAAGTATCTTTTAGAAGTTATCTTTTAGTTTACAAAAATTAGTATCTAAAAACGTCGTAGTTATTTGTTATTGTCTTTATCGTGAATTATTTAATTTGCACGTCAAAAAAATATCTTTACTAAATAAAAAACTAAGATCACTTTACCAAAACAAGTAGAGCACGTGTTAGTATTTGACATTGCGATTGTCTATTAACTAAACTATCCACGTAAAAAAAAAAGAAATAGAGTCTCTGGAATTTTTCGAAGAATATCCCACAGATCTTTCTTTCTTCCTGTCCGCGCGGGATACATGAAACAGTGAGTGACTTTTTCGGTGGAAGCCACGAAGATAAAAGTTTGTGCCGACTTGATCGACTCGCCAACAGTGGCGATAGCGAGCGGGGATGGGCCACGTCCGAGAGAAGAAGCTGACCGTACGTTAAAACTCCCCCGAGTCGACCTTTCGACTCCCACCTCCTCTCTTTCTCCCGAGACCTTCTTTCTTTTCGCCCCTTCAGACTGTCCTATAGTAAAAGTTACACCATTATGTGATAGGGCGGTAAAGTCTCGGAACTTGGGATGAGGTGGAAATGGGCTGACTCTTCACACCGTCGCTTTCACACAAGCTATGCATGTTTTCCTTAAATATGAGAATTCTTCAAGCGTTAATTTCGAGGAAGAGAAAAGAAAAAAAAAGATAAAAAATGTGTTATTTCGCGAGAAAATCGATTTAAATTGCACTAAATAACTTATTTTTTTATGAATCCCATTGACTTCTCACATTATCGGCTCTTCTTTTTTCAGTTTTCTTTCACAAAAAAATGTCGAAATTTCCGTATGTTTCATATCGTTTTCACACCTTCTCATTCAACTTAAATCTAACCAGTAGCCGATCCTGAGCAATATCAAGCGAAAGAGCAATTCGTCGGAAGGTCTTTTGTAGTCTTGCAGACGAAATTTCGACAAAAGAGTTCCTCACGAGGTTTCGTGACCAAGTCTCCACTTTCCTTCACTCTGTCCTCTTTTCTCTCCTTCTCTCATCTCAAATGCTTTCAAAGATACTCTGGCTTCCAGTCTGCCAGGAATTCGACGACTTCTCGCCATTAATATGCCGCCATTCCACGCTTCATTGTGCAGCCGCTTCTCTGCGGCGCTTTTATCGTTACTCGCGTCGTCGCTATGTATGCGCCACTGTTTCCAACTTTGGAGAACTTCTAGATCAGCTATCTATAAGTTAAGGCTAAGGAATCGGTCTCATCGCTCCAGAATGCGAGAATAGTTCCATATCCTCTGTAACGGGTTGAAAATGTATAAATGATTATTTGCGTTGTAACATATTTTTGCATCAATTTTAAATATTCATGTTTCTCTCTCCAATATCGTGACTCACAGAAAAAGTTAATCTAATTTAAATATATGTAATCAAATTTAATACAATCCATCATGTTTTAAATACCTTAACTAGGCGAATATTCCGCGCGCAAGGAGAATACTATTGCGTTTTCCTTCGTAACACGAGACAAATTAGCTTTACGTAAATAAACAAATTTGCCTGTGTTCGATGTCGATGGAGTTTCCTTATTCGCGGTTGTTCACTCGTAAAAGCGGTTTACCGGCAAGCACGTAGACAAGTCGTTAATTTTCGCATCGCTCGTAAAGGCAGAAATTCGCATCGCTCCGGGCACGAAATAGCTCCGCTATTCGCCTCATGATATCGATGATCCATACAACAGCGATGGCACTGTATTACATCACTACTTAAATATCACATGATGTTATTTATTTGTTTGCTTTCTCTCTCGCGCGCGTGATATTCGCACGTTCCGTAAGTTGTAACTTTTTTTTAAGCAGAAGTTCTGTAAGACTATACAATCTAAAGTTAAACTTATATAGAAAAGACGGTTGTGAAAATTGATGGATTCAATTTCATTATACTGTGAAACTGACTTATTTGCAGCTTTGAGACTTAATTTTAATGTGTTGAAGAATTTTAATTTCCAACAGTCTTACTTAACAGACGGAAAGACACACCAAGTTCTTATCAAAGAATTAAACAAACGAAAGAAACGGAAGTACCACCTTGTATCTTTTCTTGTTTCAAAAAAGAGTTTCGGAATGTTCTCCATATACTCATGCGCTAATTAGCTGCCCATTCATTTAGTTAATCTGAAAGAAATCGGCCCGTTTCTTTGGTTATTCATCCTTGCACATTTTACCAGAAGAGACTTCCGCTATCTCTACAGTCGCATCGCAAAGTGTATTCTTTTTCTTTCTATCGTTTTTCCTTATTTTCGTCTCGATTGTGCATTTCTAATAAAAATTGAATCAATTGTCTCTGTCTCGGACGTTTTCAAAACTGTAAGAGACGGACTGTGATTTACTCTTATGACGCGTTCTGTCATCTTTTTTCTTATAATTTTGATTAAACTTTTTAAATACAGAACTTCGTGCTATCTAATGTTTTTTTCTGTTAAAATACAAATTAGATAAGTGCAGAACGACATCTAATGCTTCTGTGAAAATTGCGCTATCGATAGATAAGAGTACATGAGGTATTGGTCGATGCGGAGCTACTTTGCGAAATTGCCGACTAGAAAAGTTTTCCACAACTAAAGTCCCGATATCCTTTCGTGTATGTACATGCTTGTACATGCCTTGTAGCGCTCGCGCATCGTGCCGCAAAGACTGTCACGTATCTTGAAACTAGTAATTTCTCACAGATCGGAAATCCCGCGTGCAACTTGAGCGATCTTTCTTTCGCGGAATCGGTGGAACTTTGAGCTTAGAAATTCGTTGAACTTTCGGCTATTAGTTTCACGAATTTCTCAATACTATTTTTTTTTTTTTTTTTTTTTTTTTTTGAATAGATTTCTTAAGCTCTTAAAGATAAAAGAGTAATAATAATTAGAAAAAGAGAAATGAAAAACTACATATAATGTAATCACATTAAAATTTATTTTACTACGTTATCAGAATTTATTTCGAACTGATACGCTATACGAACTTGCACAAATGCTCGCTTTTCGAAAATATCGTATACTCAGTTCATAACGCATTCCGTCGTCGTGTATTAGTTAATTAGAATTAATCCCGCGGTTGTTGCTGATACATCGGCAAAGTCACTCGCACGAGAAGTCAGTGTAATATCGTTTATCATAGTGGTAATTCTCATACCCTTTCTCACCTCTACTACTTTCAACTTATAGTTGCACGATGAGTATGTACGCGAGCGTTCACGCGCGAGCGCGCGAATTGCGCAGCTAACTTTAAAGGTAAGTTTCTAACGCTCTGGCGTGCATAAATAACACAAGGTACCTACCGTCCGCCTAAACATCTAAACGCTACACATTTTCGCGTTATTGCGTGTGTATATATACGCGAACAACTTATCCACGCGATCCCAACTACATATTATCATTTGATCTATTACACCCCGTTATCTCTCTTGGAGATTCTCTGCAAAACATTTTCCATTGTAATAAATCGATAATAACTCTTACAGCTTTTTTAAATCCGGTATTTATATTCATAAAAATGTTAATCATTTTTTTATTTTAAGCCGTCGGCGGCTGGGACCGTGTCTAAATACAGACAATCCGCTATTTCCACGATAGGACACGTTCCGGCGTATGCTTCCGTATTCGTATATAATCTCACGTTGCATCTTTATGTTTATCGGCCGCCTATTGTGATCTCGTGCACGACAAAATGCGTTTCCATCGAATATCTAATATCGTTAAGTCTGATGACAGATGTTGGTTCATTTTATGACACCCTGATGCCGACAAAGTTGAGAGACAAAAATCAATACTCTAAACGTTACGTCCTTCGGCTTCGATTTTTGTTATAACTGTTAGTATATATATTTTTTTTAAGAAAGAGGGAGAGGGAGAAGACATATTGCAACAATAACAACTGTTTTGCAATAAGTCCGTGCGCATTTTTACTTCATTAGCAGTTCGTTATTGCGCTCAACAATCAACCGAGAAGTAGTTCGTTATTTCGCCATCCGAATTTGGGAGAACTCAAATGAGAACGAACAGATTACAAGCAGCATGGCTGGGTCCAATGAGGTTGCAGCCCAGCGAGCAGTAGCTCGTCAACGAGGATTGCGCTAGGCGTTTCATTTGCACCAGAAGGATGCTTTGGTAAGATGGAGTAGAACAGGCCAGAAGATAGAAGCGGATAACTCAAGACGTGACGTCACTGTAGTTCGTCTTAACAAGAGTTTCTGCAGCGCTTTTCTCAGCTAATCAGATTTAACTGCTTCTCGGAGGACCTCTCGCAGGGACCGAACTACTCTACTGTCGCCAATTATTGTTACTACAGACAGCGTTGTGATAATTTATATTCCTTGGATTTTCTAATATTGTTAAGTATTATTCAAATGTAAAAATATATTTCAATTCTTATTGGTTTGGTTAAATAAAAAAATAGCACGGTAAATACCTATATATAAAATACTATAATGCCATTTATATATATGTATATAAAATTTATATATATGTATATATGTATATAAAACTCTTGTAGTCTTTTTAAATCATAAAACGTTTGTGTTGCACTCTCTATTCTTATTATTGTCTCATCAGTACATGCACGTGTAAAAACGAATCAGTTATGATACAAATATCTACATATAAACGGATGCTCAATAGATTACAATAAAATTGTGTCGCACCTGGTGCAATCGCGTTATCAAGTCAATGAAGATTCAGATATCGATTTTGTGAGTATAATTTTCTCATTAGTAGATTGCGAAGGCATTGCCGGAAAGGATAGTCAGGCATCCAATTCTCTGTGACAAGACTTCGCAATTATGTCTCTCAGTTTCAAGGAAGCATAGGTGGCGGAATCGACGAAAGGAAACCGGGGAACGTTAACGGCTTGAAATGAGCACCTAACAATGCGACAGAGAAGATGTACGTACTCGAGAACGATAATATCCTTCGTGCAGCCATTATCGTAAACTACCCTTGTTCTGAAGGTGCGGCAAAAGCTTAAAAAAAAAAATATATATATATATAGCGATAACATACCGTTAAAGCTGCGCTTGAAAAATTGCAAGTGTTTTACCCATGAAGTTTTGTCCGATAGAACAATTTGTAAATTAACTTTATATTTCTATGATCAGTTGCTTTTATTTATACGTGCATTTTTTATATTTTATAAGATTTATATATATCTTATTTTTTTAGTGGAATATGAAATTCATAACTTTTTTCAAGTGCAAGTTTTTTTCTACTTTTATCAAATATTATTTATCGAATATTATTTCACAATTATTCGTGCGTTTTATTTCCTCTATTAAGTCGAGATTCGTTTTCGAATCAGCTGATAAACGGATTATTCCCGATGCGAAAATGTGGCGATCATTTCTGACTCACCTCACATTTGCTGAGATCATCACTGGCGAAAGTTTATTGAACTTTGCAAGAATACGCAGCGAGATGATAAAATAATAGAGATGTGCAAAGTTTTGAGCTGAGTTCGGAAAACAACAGTGAGGCTCTACGAAGACGAAGAAAGAAGAAATATCACTTTCTCATTTTAGATAAATCAAATATTAACGCTTGAAAATGCAGAGATCGACTTCGTGAGAAATCATCAGAATTCATCAAAATCTTATCATTGTTAAGTAACAAAACAAAGGCAAAAATTCTAAAAAACCGTGCAATACGTATTTAAATAACATGTATTAAAGTTACATGTAACGATAAGTTTTAAAAAAAAGAAATCACATAAACAAAGTTAAGATTTTAAATTGAAATTTGGAACAAGAGACGTTAACAAAATTTGACAAAATCTTTTCTTCAAGAAAAAGAAAAGAATGTTATCTAAAGACCACGTCCATCAGGATAATTCGGATTTAAACGTAACAATATTGCGTTGGCGTGTCTATTTCCATATGGAGTGACAATTTAATAAACGCGTGTTCTCTCTCTCTCTCTCTCTCTCTCTCTCTTACCTCCTCAGATTCTAATTTGTTGGATCCTTTGCTCAATCTTCCGCCATCATCGGTATAATTCTCCGTAAATATGCGCATTTCGCACAAGATGTGACTCTTACATTTGTTCATTCGAAAGAAATCAAGAAGATAAAATAAAAGAGAAGAGAATAAAAGCTCATATATATTGATGATTAGTACAAAAGAACATAAAAAGAATTATATAACTTTTTACTTTTTTGTTTCGAAAAAACATATATAAAAAATTTTTGTTATAGACAAGAAATTCACAATTTCGGATTGCGTGAATTATATTTAGGGTTGCAACGAGAAAATCCCGAGACGTATTCCGCATCGGCAATACATATAAGCGTGTGGAAATATACAGGCACTTCTCCTTGTGTATATCTACTTCGCAGCGACATGCGTAACCGGAAACGAGAATACTCTTCTCAAGCGTATATAGTCGCGAGAAGTTGCTAGTCGAGACGCGAGTTAATTTCGTTGTGTACATATTTGTACGAAGGATGAGAGCGTGTCCACGAATGGATAGCGCTGGAGAAGTTGCATCTGAATATTTCGCCGCATAAAAGCAACTTGGGAAAAAAATATGCATATATATCAAATGTTCGCTTACTTTCAAGTAATTAAGAGAGTGAGAACTACACGTAAAGAAAAAGAAATCTCTAAAGTTTCATGCAAAAAGATTGTTAAATATTTTTTATAAGCATAAGTACACAAATTAAGAGATTTTTATTTTTTAAATTCTCGCACAAGTATTTACTCAACTGTAAAGTGATTTTGAAGAAAACTTTCAAAAAAGGGTCTTTCCGATCCATATATAGAAACTAATGGACATTTCCGAGTCGAAATTACGTCTCTTCCATCATCTCTTATACTGATTTTTCTCCGAAAAATCTTAAATCGACTCCCTGCCGTTATTTTATACCGTCGACTGAAGGATACTCGTCTATCAACGACATCTATACACACGTCGGCACGTCAAGTATCCTGGCAGCGCGAATATTCCGCGAAATGCCAGGAACGTACTTCGCGTACCATCTCTTCCCCGCTCTTCTGACTCCCTTTCACTGTTCGCAATGCTCTGTACCGTTTTCCCCCAGTGAACAATTTCGCACGTACCGTCGAGTGTACTAGCGCCTGAACGTTTTACGGCACTTGCTTTATACGTGTCCGCGCGTTTTTATCGCCGGCCATTTTTATGCTTTCATGCGCTCTCGCCCGAGTTCGAGATCAAAGTTTTTCTCCGACAGCGTATATAAAAAAGAAAATCGCTGTACAATGAGCAACGTAGATAAAGGCAACCTCCAAACTCTTTCTCATAACGTTTGTTTCTTTTATTCCACATCAGCATTCTTCTTCTACGTTTCTGTTTGAATTGCGGATTGACTTAATAATTGATAAAGTGTACTAAAAAACAGAAAAAACGTATATGTATATACTGCTGCTATGTTTGTCGAAAACTTATCGAAAAATTCAATTGACGATCCTTGACAATGCGTGAACCACCTACTGTTATTTCGAAGAGAATTTTCCTCGCGCCGTCTTTATGAACATATTTGTCCTATATAGAGATCTTTCATTTATTATATGAAAGCGGCAACAAAAAGCGACGGGTCTTAAGAAACGGAACGAGGAAACATTCGACCGCGAGCAGTCAGGTCTTCGCCATATTGCTCGTACACGTGCGACACAGAACCTACGAGTTGGAACCGGCGAGCCCGAAAGTAACCATAAATTTCGAACGGTTAATATACCGAAGCTGCACACCGCGTCTCCATATAGGACTTCTTTCGTTTTTCTTCTTTTTCCCTCGTCAGAACCAACAGCAATAGAAAAGGTCAAGGAAATTATAAGGTACGAATAAGGAAGAGAGAGAAAGAGGTGAATTGTTACGATCGTGCGATTCTTTCCGCTACAATGTTATTTGGAAAACTACTACTACTCGACTACTGCTCGAATTTTTGTAGCGCACGGAAGCGTTGAAGCTTGCATTTACTTCTCTCATTTTGCAGCGCTTGAAAATCGACCTTTACATTTATTCGCTCGACGAAACTGGCTGTTCGGTCAGCGTGGTTTTCCGCGTCGGTGAGGAAATTTCATTCGGGCTTCGAAATAACATAGTGTCTCCGGATACGGGTCCGCTGGGGGTGTCGGTTTGCGGTTTTTGCAACGCAATCGTAGTCGCTCGTCTTCTTCGCCACGTAATCCGCTTGACTATCTCTTTCTCTCTCCTTTCTTTCTTCCCTTCACTCTCTTTTGCGCTCCACGTTATTTTCCGACCCGTGCACTAGGAAACTGCCTGAGACTTGTTACAAGAAATGTTGTGCAGCTTCTAATGTAGAGTAATCTAGTTAGTAGTTGATGACCGCCTACTAGCACCCCCGGATCCCTTTGAGAAATTCAGAGTCGACTTACCCTCGATAAAAAGAGCTTCATAGTTTTCGCGGAGTTACTTAAAGAATAAACTGAGCGGAAGCTATAAAGAAGATGTAATCTTTCAATTAAATATAAAAAACCTAAAACTTTCGATTTTACATATTTTGCCGGTCAAAGTGCATAATTGTTCTTAAAAACAAGAATTTCAACCAGGACAACAAATAAGAAACTGACACGAGAGCTTAGACCTTTATCGGGTCTTCCCGATGTAAATCCGGGATATAATTAAGTATTGCTAATCCTTCGTTTTCGCAAGCCGCGCTTCTCTGCAACTTCTTCCGAGGAGGCTGCGGTGATTACAGGGACTGTAATTAATTTAGCGAAGCATAATGAAGCGCAAGATAGTAGTAATGCGAGCCGAAAACAGGCGCGTTAAGCCGGCGAGATTTAATCATGTGATTATGTAACGTGACGAAAGCATCTTCGCCTTCCCTTTCTCCCTCTCATTCCTATGTTGTATCGTTAAGATTCGCGAATTGCCGTTTGCAAGACTCTCTCTCTCTCTCTCTCTCTCTTTCTCTCTCTCTTTCTCTCTTCCCCGCGCTGCAATGGAATCCTATTTGGATTCTGTCGATGTAGACTTATTCCCCGGGATCGGGGACGTCGCCGTCGTTACGGGAAACATCTGACGTGACACCGCTAATGACTTCTGAGAGAACTCTTCGGCGCGCTCCGTAGCCGCAGCGATGCGTGCACGTACTCGGTCTGTATTATAATGAGTACCTCCATTATCTAGTACCAAAATTTCGAAATTTACGACGAAGTTTGAAGAAAATCGTAAAACTAACGCGAAATATAAAGTTATACGATTACAACGTATAAATTCTTTACGCGCACGTGCTCGCCACGTGCATTCATACATAATTTCTAACAACAAAAAAAACGATAAAAAAATAATAAAATAGAGATAGGTGGCAAGAGACTTTAAATAAGATATCATCCACAATACTTCATTAACATTACTGGTTACAGAAGTTATAGAAGTTATAGATATATTCGCTTTGTAACAGTTGGAAAGTTGGAAATTTCACTTCTTAAGAAGTTGGTCGTAATAATGCACCGGTAGTGATAAGATTTAACAATTCAAAGAGTACGTCCATGCCAAAATACATCTCCGTTATGTCTTCGCCTCGCCTGTACATACGTATATGCACAAGAGAGAAAAATGCTCACAGAGAAAAAATATAATAAAATATAACAAAGAGAAAAAGAAGAAAAAAAGAGAAGGAAAAATAGAAAGTAAAGTACTCTCAATCTTCAATCTTTTGGATTATGAAATCTTCGAAGTTTTCGTGCGGATCTTGAAATTCTTTGGCATTTTGTCGCACAGTTTTACAATCTGAAATCTTTGTGCGCGCGACTGGATTATTTTCACATTCGTCTAACTTTAGATTATCGCGCTTCCAGTCGTCGAGATTCCACCCTTATTGGAGAAAAGACACTCGATTCCCAAAGACACTCGTCGATCTCCATTGGAAGTGACTCACTTCGCCGCATGTCCCTCGGGGGATATTAGCCGATAAATTTTCAAGGGACCTCCAGATATGCCACTCGGTAATTTAAAAGCAATCGGACGGCTTCATCTGTCGAGAAAAGGTGACACGGGGAAAGTCTCCCCCTTAACTGTTCGCGCAAAAGTGATGATAGAAGCGAATAGAAGAGAGAAAGGAAAGGCGAGAAAGAAGAAAAGAGAAAAATCGGCCGCGGGAACGACGCATTTCCATCGTGCTAATGGAGCCGCGGCTGTCTTCACACCGCTGAAAAGAACTCACAATTCTCGCATGTTGAAATCTTTATGATGAGGGTATCTTTTTTAAAAGGTAAAGAGGGAGAAGATTCTGTGCTGTTGGCTTGATATTTACTGACGCGTTATTGACGCGTTACTGACTGAAAAAATATATGTAATAACATTTGTGTTTGATATATATCTTGAAAAACATTTTGTAAACAATTGTATAAAAATCTTTGTGTTGTGTTAAAATAACTCGAGATTACTATTTATTTATAAACTTCGAAACTATATACATAGACATTTTTGTATCAAAGTATTTCTCCGTAAATGCATGATTGAGAACGGCATGGGAGTGCCGTTATAAACAGTTTAGCACAATTAAAATACTATGAGAACGCGGGAAAAGTGCCAATGCTTAAATGAATCGAATTTATTATTTGAGAGCGCATAAAAGCGTTTCGCGCTTCAATGCCGCCACAGGAACAATGGCGTCCCGCCGATATAAGTGAGAAACCCCGGTAAATTTCTCTCTTCTCCGAAAGAGAAGAGCGGCACGTGCGTATTTCGTTTTTCTTCCCACCGTCATTACTGATATTCTCTACTTTGAAAAGCTTGGCCTCAATTATTCCTCGGGAATATATCCCATCGGCTAAAAATCTAGCTTGAATTTTTTTTCTTTGTACATGACGAATTAAAAAAAAAAAAACACGTAGTAGGTATATAAAATATATTGCTGAACATCCTTTCTGTAATTCATGATAAAATTTCTTGTAAATTATATGTACATGTGAGTCCTAGAGTAAAAAATCTTGAAAACAAGTTAAAATGAATAAACGTGTATCATGATGTACTTGTGTATTATTTTATCGCTATGATAAATCAAGAGAGTCTCAGGAGTATATTTCTTTGCTCGGAAAAAAGTGATCATTTTGGCATAGAATGATACACATATATTGACAAAAAAAAAAAGAAAAAGATTCAGAGCAAATAACACATTATATAGAAAAAAGAAAGAGAATAAAGAATTACTAGCTTGGGATTCATCGGTGTGTGCGGCTTACACACTCTTGTGTTTGTGTGTGCATGTGTTCCTGCAGAGTTGACCGACAACGAAAACGACAGAATGAAGACGAGCGAAGGCTCTCTATAACGCATGATCCTAATCTTTTTCTCTATCCTTAGAAAGAAAGCGTTTAAATCCCTTAGGATTTGGCATTATCTCTCGCGTAAGAATTAAATTTAATTGAGTGCTCCCGAGAGAAGGCAAAAATAGAGAATAGAGAATGCTTCATACTTTTTGTGTATTTTTAAATCACGTAATAAATCCGAATTATTTGAGTTTATAAAATTAAGAATGTTTCTCTTCTTGCCCTTCTTCTTTTTATTAAGAATAACTGTATAATGCAGTGCTTTTAAAATGCTTTCATTTTCAGAAAGTATCAAAAGTTAAAAATTGTTATTAGTATATTCATTTGTTCTTTTCCTTCTCTTTTTTTGTTTCTAAAAAAAGTCATTCATTAGTAAAACAACTGCGCGATAATAATAAGTTACATCACTTTCGAAAAGTTTATGTTTTCTCTCCCGAATGTGCACTTGCTTCTTTATGTCTTGTGATTCGTTCGCATGATGTTTTACGTTCGAACAACACCAGTTAAACGAACGTTTTAAATTAATATTGCTCCGCAATATATAGCCACTCGTTTTTTGTTGGCTTGTCGCATTACAATCGCGGAATAATTAATAAAACACGAAGTGCAATAGCATGAACAAAGCAGAACGCGTTACAACGGTTACGAAAATTCGCGCTGCGAATAACATTGTGCGTGTACAAAACGGTGGTGTACGATAAAAAAATTCCGGTGCGAGAGAAAGAAAGATGAAAGGTTTGAGAGTAAAACCTGAAACGCAACGCGCCACATTGAAAAGTTCCGGATGGGGTCAGTTACCGTAAAATTTGAATCAAAAGGGGAGGAGGATAAATTCGCTCGACCATTGTGTATTCAATTTAGATGAGTGAGCGAGTTACAAATTCCAACGAATACAACGTTTACGTATTCATTACATCTTATTATGTCGTTACCCGAGTTCATTGTGTAATTGCTTCATTGACGGCGTATGATTATTTTGCTTGTAATTTTATGACATCACTTCTCTATACAGATACGCAATACGCGTAACTGTTCCACAGCGTACTAATAAAACAAAAAATAATAAAAAAAAAATAAAAAAATAAAAAAAAAACTATCGACAAAAGACCGTTAAAAATGCAATATCCCAAAGCATTTATTCTATTTGCACTTTCGCAAGGATTGTAGGTACGCAAA
>QVOB01016415.1:0-33408 GCA_014839585.1 Pseudomyrmex concolor
CAACCCATGGTTTGGGCTTCATTGATGTAGCCATCGCCGACATATTCGATACGGGCGTCGGAAACCAGCGTCGACACCACCTGATTGTTGCCGTCGATGGTGCGTGGGTTGACGATGCCGGAAAAACGGATGAATTCCGTGCCCTGGTTAATGGCAATCTGCTTTTCCCCCACGACGCGTAAATTGCCGTTGGTGAGGACGTCGATCACGGTTACAGTGATGGTCCCGCTGAAGGTGTTTTTAGCGGCCGCGCCCCCCTTGCCGTTGAAACCGTTACTACTCTCGATATCCGTCGCCAGACGATCGCCGCCCATTAACCCGTTCAGCATGCTGGGGAGGGCGTTAATGCCCAAATCCGCGTTGCCTTTACGATCGGCGTTGGAGGAGGAGCTTTTGCTGGCGCTGACGTTTTCTTGCAGCATAATCGTCAGCGTGTCGCCAATATTGCGCGGCCGGCGATCCTCGAACAGCGGCTGATAGCCGTAATTCATCGCCTGGCCGGGCTGAAACACTGAGCCATTAACAGCGATGGGCATGGGCGGCGCCGGTGTCGCGGTGGTTGCGCCGGCCACCAGCGGACGAGGCGGCGGCGCGGCGCAACCGCCGAGTATTAGAGTGGCCAGGGCAATGCCGCTTCCCCTGATAAGGGCGCGGCGCGCGGCGCGCGTGCCGTGACGCCGGCACCCGGCGAACCTTGGCGATGAGAGCTGAGTCATATTTTCCATAAAGGTGGATCACGCAGGTGAGAAGAAAAAGCGGGGCCGGACGCCGGCCCCCTGATGGCGCCCCTAGAGCTGCGCGAGCCGCTGCAGCATCTGATCGGAGGTGGATATCGCTTTGCTGTTCAACTCATAAGCACGCTGGGCCTGAATCATGGTAATCAGCTCCTGGGCGACGTTGACGTTGGAGTTTTCCAGGAATTGTTGCTTGAGCGCGCCGGCCCCGTTCATGCCGGGCTTATTCTCCATCGGCGCGCCGGAAGACGGCGTCTCGTAATACAGGTTTTCCCCCAGGCTTTGCAGACCGGCATCGTTAATGAACGTGGCGAGGGTCAATTGCCCCACTTCTTGCGGCTCGGTTTGTCCGGGCAGCGTGACGCTGACCAAACCGTCCTTGCTGATGGTCAGATTGGAGGCACCGTTGGGTATCGTCACCGCCGGCTGGATGGGATAGCCGCTCGAGGTCACCAATTGGCCGTACTGATCGCGCTGTAATGATCCATCGCGGGTGTAGGCATTGGTACCGTCCGGCATCAGTACCTGCAGGAAGCCCGATCCCTCAATGGCCACATCGGTGGGATTGCCGGTATTGGTCAACCCGCCCTGCAAATGGATGCGTTTAGTGGCGATGGGCCGCACGCCGGTACCCAGCTGGAGCCCGGAGGGAATGGTGGTCTGTTCGGAAGATTTGGCGCCCGGCTGGCGCACGGTTTGATATAGCAGGTCCTCGAATACCGCCTGTTGGCGTTTAAATCCCATGGTGGACACGTTGGCGATATTATTGGAAATCACGTCCATATTGGTCTGCTGCGCTTCGAGACCGGTCTTGGCAATCATTAAAGAGCGCATCATGATCTTTTCTCCTTCCTGGCTTAACCGATAGCCAACAGCTGATTACCGGCGCGGGCGTTATCGTTGACGTTGCTGATAACTTTCATCTGCATTTCAAAGCTGCGGGCGTTGCCTATCATCTCCACCATGGTCTGGACCGGGCTGACGTTGCTGCCCTCAAAGGCGCCGGGCGTCAGGCGCAGCGCCGGATCCACGGGCAGCACGCCGCCGCGCTGCGCGCGCGCAGCGTCGGTGAGACTAAACAGGCCGCTATCGTCGTGGCGCAGGCTGTCGGGCTCGATACGAACCAGCTTTAGCTGGCCAATCTGGACAAGGGTTTTCGGCTCATCGCCGTCGCCCAGGACGGACAGCGTGCCATCCGGGCCGAAGGTCACAGCCGCGCCGGTCGGCACCGTCAGCGGCTGGCCATCGGCGCCCAGCAGTGGGTAATTCTGCACCCTGAGCCCTCCCGCGCTATCGATCTCGATCCGGCCGTTGCGGGTATAGGCTTCCCCGCCGTCGGGCAACCGCACCGCCAGCCAGCCGTGCTGGTCCAGGGCCACATCGAGATTGTTGCCGCTGATATTAATAGGGCCAGGGGAAAAATCGTTGCCCGGCACCGACGGCACGACCAGCGTGCGGGTGGCGAGGGTCGGCCCATTGACCGGCGCGGCGCGAAAGGCGGCCAGCTGCGCCCGAAAGCCGGTGGTTGCCGCATTGGCCAGATTATTGGCGGCCACACTCTGTTGCGTCAGCGCGGCGGAGGCCGCGCCCATGGCGGTATATATCGCGCGATCCATGGCACATTATCCTCAGTGCATACTGACCAGCGTTTGCAGCAGCTGATCCTGGGTTTTAATCGTCTGGGCGTTGGACTGATAATTGCGCTGCTGGGTCATCATTTTGACCAGCTCATTGCTCATATCCACATTTGAGGCTTCTAACATCTTGCCCCTGATGGCGCCGAAACTACCGGTGCCGGAGGTGCCGATAAGCGGTGCGCCGGAGGCGCCGGTTTCCGTCCAGCAGTTATCGCCGGTGGGCTGCAAACCGCCCGTGTTGGTGAAACTGGCCATCACCACCTGCGCTATCAGCTGGGTCTGCCGATTACTGTAGCTTGCGATAATCTCCCCGTTATCGCCGACGGAATAGCCGTTGAATTTGCCCACCCCATAGCCATTGGTCGACGTTTTTCCCGTTGGCTCATCTTTGCCCTGCTGCGTCAGGTTAGAAAGATCGATAGCGAAATTGAGCTTCTTGGCGCCGTTAAGTCTCTCGCTTTCAACCTTAAGTTCTTCTGAGTTTGCTTTATCGAGATTGCCATACTCATCGAATTTAATTTTGGCGGAAAATAATTTGTTTTTGCCTCCCTCTTTTACCGGCGCGGTTTCGTCAAAACACTTCACCGTCCACTCTCCCGGGTTCTTCCCCTTGATATAAAAGACTTTAATAATGTGGAGATTACCCAGACTGTCATAGGCTTGAAGCTGCGAGGTATAGTTATAGCTCTTATCTTTAGTGGGATCGAAATCCTCGATATCCGGCGGTGCTGCATCGGAGGGCAGGTTATCGCTGATACTGCCTCCGGTCGTTTCCGACGCCGGCATCGGCGCATCGGGCACGATAATATTTTCCAAGGGCGCGCCGCCTGAAATCGTTGGAGGCGTGCCGGTGGCTTTATAACCGGTCAGATGTTTACCCTGTTTATTTACAATCTCTCCATATTTATTGCGATCGAACTCGCCGTTGCGGCTGTAGTAAATTTTCCCGCCATTATCCGCGAGGCGAAAGAAACCGCTTCCCGAGATGGCCATATTGATATTACCCGCCCCCGCAATCATCGTGCCGTCATTAAAGTCTTGCTGCACCCCCGCCAATTGCACCCCGAGTCCTATCATCGATCCCGAAAACATATCGGCAAAAGAGGCCGACGATGATTTAAATCCGACCGTTTGCGCGTTGGCGATATTATTACCGATCACATCCAGCGCCTGCGCTGCGGCGTTAAGGCCACTGACTCCTTGAGCGAATCCCATAGTAATATTCCTATTAGGTGAAATAAAGTGGTAATGGATGCATAGATTAACTATTCAACCAATATGACATCCTTAAGATAAATTGAGCCGTCTAACCCCAACGCCAATTTCGCGCTGCCGTTGCTGAAAAAGACATTTTCGACTTTGGCGGCCTTAAGGGCGTTTACCGTCGGACGGCTTTCATCTTTGTTTTTGGCTTCAATGCTAACGTCATAGTGTTTGGCTTTCTCATCATCAAGAGGAGAAGGAACGATCGGCGGCGTCGTTTGCGCCTTGCTGATATCCAATTTATAGGCGCCAGGTTTCACATCTTTGTATTCTTGCGTGTAGGTTTTGCCTTGCTCATCGGTGAAGGTAACCCGGACTTCATCCGCGCCGCTGGGCAATTCAAAACCATAAGCCGTCTGCCCCTCAAACGAAACCGAAGGCTTACCGACAATAAGCACGGTACGACCCACCCAATTGGGCAAATTGACCGCCTGCACGCTATTGACCATGCCCCCCATGCCCAGCACGGTGTTATTTAATTTCTCCACCCCGAGGGCGACGTGCATCTGCGCCATTTGCGAGGCGAGCTGGTTGTTGTCCATGGGATTGGTGGGATCCTGGTTTTTTATCTGCGCCAGCATCATTTGCAGAAAATTATCCATCAACTCCTGGGTACCCTCAGACTGGGCGTCCATGGCCGACGTCGCGGCGCGGCTGTCGCTGGTCGCGGCATCATTGTTGCCGGCTTTCAATGCCCCGCGCGTCTGCGCATCCTGCGCGTTCAAAGCGAAGTTATTCCCTGTTGCCGATGCATCCCGCGACGCCAAAAGGGTGGGAGCGCCGCGGGAATACTCCCTGGGCGCCAGACCTGCTAATTCCATCGATTTGTCCTTTACTGGCCCATCGCCAGGGTTTTCATCATCATCGACCGGGCGCTATTGATGACCTCGACATTGGCCTGATAGCTGCGCGACGCGGACAGCGTATTCACCATTTCCGCAACCCTATTGACGTTGGGCATTCTGATATAACCGCGGTCGTTGGCCAGCGGATGGCCCGGATCATAAACCAGCCGCCAGGGAGAAGGGTCCTCAACCACCTGGCTCACCCGCACTCCGCCCACCGGCTGACCCGGCCCGGCATCGAGTTGAAAAACCACCTGTTTTGCCCGATAAGGCTCGCCATCGGGGCCCGTGACGCTCTCAGCGTTAGCCATATTGCTCGCGCTGACGTTTAGACGCTGTGATTGCGCCGTCAGCGCCGAACCGGAGATATCAAATATGCTGAATAGCGACATATAGATTTATCCTTTGGAAAGAACAGACATCATGCTTTTGATTTGCCCATTGATGAAGGACAGGCTGGCCTGATATTTCATGCCGTTATCGGCGAAATTCACCCGCTCGCGATCCATATCCACCGTATTGCCGTCCGCGGAGGGCTGATCGGGAATACGATAAAGCAAACTGTTATCGGCATGGGCAACACCCTCCGCCGGTATATGCTGCCGTGAGGTGAGTGATAAACTCAGGTTATTGCTCCGCTGTTGTCCCTGTTCAATCGCTCGGCGTAATTCTCGCGTGAAAGGGATATCCCGCGCCTGGTAACCCGGCGTATCGGCGTTGGCGATATTGGCTGCCAGAACATCTTGGCGCCGGTTCAATATATTCAGCGTGGTTTGCTGAAAATAGAGATCTTCACCCAGTTTATCCAACATTTTTTTCACAGCCCGCTAGAAAATGAATAATCAACTATGCTAGTGGTTGCCTGCACGGGCAATGGACTAAAGAGCGACTCATTCGTCGTTTATTTAGCCTTATAATCCCTCGCCTATTTTTTCTATACTTGCCCTCATCATTACCGCCACTTAATCTTTGCCAAGTCCCGAGGAAATTGTATGAAAGGATCCATGTCTTGTTGGTGGAAACCATTAAGTCAGCTGTGCCTTTTACTATTTCCTTTAACCGTCGCGGCCGAGAGCATTGATGCTTTAGTCACGCGGCTAGAATCGCTGTTGCGCCAGCAGCGGGTAGATAGCTCCCTCGTTCAAAAAGTCACGCTCGAAACGCCGGCGAGGTTATTGCCGAGTTGCTCGTCGCCACAATTGCAGTTGGCCAGCCATGGCCGGCTGAGTGGCAATATGAGCGTCACTGCCCGCTGCGGCGAGCGGCGGTATTTTTTGCAAATCCACGTGCGCGCCCGCGGCGATTATTGGGTGGCGGCCCGCGCGCTGCCCGCGGGGACTTCCCTTAGCGCAAAGGATGTCGTCAAGGAGCACGGGGAGTTGACCGGTCAGCCGCGCAATGTGATTTTTGCGACGCAGCCAGTAACCGGCTCGCTTACGACGCGCACGATCCAAGCCGGTCAGCCGCTGGCGGCCACTATGCTGCGCGCACCCTGGAAAGTTCGCCAGGGCAACCCGGTGGCGGTCGTCAGCCGTGGACCCGGTTTTCAAGTTCTCCATTATGGCAAGGCCATGAGCGATGCCGCGGTCGGGGATGCGCTGCGGGTACGTCTGGCCTCAGGGCAGATGGTCAGCGGCGCGGTCGATAATCAAGGGGTTGTCTTGCAAAATGAACGCGCTTTCTCAAGTTTCTCCGCCCCGGGCCGATAAGCAAAACATGGGCGTCCCCTTCAACCCCAGGCGAGGAGTAGACTATGAGCATAGGACGCACGTTACCCGCGCAGGCTATCAATGACCTGCGTCACGATCAGTCCGAGCTACCGGGAAGGCAGCCGATGTCACGCCCCGACAGTCGCAGTCAAGAGATAACCCTTAGCGATACCCGATTACAAGTGCGTCGCCAGGATGTCGATCCTACCCGCGTCGCGCAACTACAGCAGGCGATCGGTCAAGGAAAGCTGATTATGGATTCAGGGCGCGTGGCGGATGCCCTACTGATGAATGCCTGGCAAAACTAATGCGACTCACCGCGCCAGGAGCCGGAGACAAGACGATAATGGATAATCTGACGCTTGCGTTACGCCAGCTCGACCGGGCGCTTGATAAGCTCGGTCAGATACTGCAGGCGGAGTATCAGTTACTGGTGGCCGTGCCCCTTCAGCCAGTTGCGCTACAGGGCGTTACCCATGACAAAAGCCAGCAGCTTAGCGTGGTAGCCCATTACGATGCGCTGCGCCAGCGGGCGGAAGTTGACTGCGGATTGCGGGCGCCTTATGCATGCCATCCCGATCTGGACGACCTGTGGGCGCGGATCCAGGCCCGAACCCGGGATCTGCATGAGCAGAATCGGCGCAACGGGGTGAGCCTTGAAGCACAAATGGCTCATATCCGTTCCCTTAGCGCCGCGATAAAGGCGCTTGCCTCGCAACAAATGTTCTATTGCGCCGACGGCGCCTCACATCACGGTATGCGGCTGCAAAATCTCGATATCAATGCCTGATTTTCATCTATTCGCGCGACGTTAACACGCAAAACGTTTCCCTCCTTTGTCGCCACGCCGGCGCTGCCGCTCTTTACGAGCGGCGCTTTTTTGTCGCCGGCAGCGCATCAGGTAAAATTGACCGTGAGCTGCTGCGATACCTCAAGCGGCGATGCTTTCCCCTTCGCCGTATAGCGATAAACAAAATAAAAGGGTCCGCGCGCGCGCTCACCCACCAAAGCCAGTGCCTTGCCCGGCAAGCGTATGCAGCCGTACGCAGCGTTCCTTACCGCACAGCATCAGGCTAAAACCAGGCGGCGGCGGAACCCGTAACCGAATTTGCCAACGGTAACTGATTACGCGGCTGCGTTCAGAGACCTGCGCCGGCGCCCTAAACGTCGGCGAAGCTATCGGCAACACGCCGGCATCAACCTTAATACCGTTTCGCTCGCCGCGCCAGACGCCCGTGTCGGCCGCCTGCGCCAACGGGACGCTCATCAACCATAACAGGAGGAAAAAAGGCATGGGGAGGTCCTATCTACTGGTGAGGAACAGATTGCCCGGCGGCCGGGCACGGCGGCGGGATCAGTCAACCGCCGCGCCAATCATCGTATTAAAGCGCACCGGCCGGTTGTCGGCGATTTCGGTACTGGCCAACACGGTCAGCTGCGGCAGTGAGCGGCGCAAAAAGCGTGAAAGCATGGCGCGCAGAATGGGATTGACCAGCAGAACCGTCGGCGCCCCCAGGGTCAGCTGCCGCTGCAGCGCCCGTTCGGCCTGGACCAGCAACCGATCCGCCACGCCCGGCTCTAGCGCGCCGCCGTTTTGTACCGCCTGTATCAGCGCCTGCTCTAAAGCCACTTCCAGGCCAATGACCTGGATATCCCCTGTTCCGGGAAACCAGCGTTGGGTAATGGCGCGGGCCAATTTATGGCGTACCAGACTGGTTAACATGTCTACATCGTTTTGCTGAGGCGCATGTTCCGCCAAACACTCCACTATCGAGCGCATATCGCGGATCGAAATCTGTTCAGCCAGCAAATTTTGCAAGACTTTATGCAACGCCGTGAGCGAGAGCACATCCGGGATCAAATCCTCGGTAAGCTTGGGCATCTCGCTGCCCAAATGCTCCAGTAGTTGCTGCGTTTCCTGGCGGCCAAACAGCTCCTCGGCATGCTGCATGAGCAATTGGTTGAAATGCGTCGCGACCACCGTGCTGGCATCCACCACGGTATATCCCAGCGTCTTGGCCTCATCGCACAGTACCTGGTCTATCCATACGGCCGGCAGGCCAAACGCGGGTTCCTGACACGGGTCGCCCGGCAGCGTATCGCTGGCGCTGCCGGGATTAATGGCCATCCAGCGCTCGGGATAGGTATCCCCGCAGCCGATTTCCACGCCGTGCAATAAGATGCGGTAGTGGGTCGGCGGTATTTCCAAATTATCGCGAATATGTACCACCGGCGGCAGATAACCCATTTCACGGGCGAATTTTTTGCGGATCCCCCGTATGCGCTTTAACAGTTCCGCTCCCTGACCGCTATCCACCATCGGGATCAGCCGATAGCCTACCTCTAATCCGAGGGTATCCTCAGTCTGCACGTCGTCCCAGCTTGCCTCCTCGTTTTGCCAGGTTTCCGGCGCCGGATTATCCCTTGGCGCGCCCCCCGCCGTCACTTCCCCCCGCGTCACCGCATGATGGCGCAGCAGCCACGCCATGCCGAGCAGCAGCAATGTGAACAACAGAAAGACGACATTCGGCATCCCCGGCACCAGCCCCAGCAAACCGATCACCGCGGCGGACAGCATCATGACCCGGGGATTGTTGAACAACTGGCTGACCATCTGCTCGCCCACGTCCTGATGGGTGGCCACGCGCGTGACAATAACGCCGGCGGCGGTCGAAATCACCAGCGCCGGTATTTGCGCCACCAAACCGTCGCCGATAGTCAGCAGCGTATAGGTTTCTCCCGCGCGGCCGAGATCCATACCGTGCTGCAAGACGCCGACCAACAAACCGCCAATCAAGTTGATGGCCATGATCAATAAACCGGCGATAGCGTCACCGCGGACGAATTTACTGGCACCGTCCATAGAGCCGTAAAAATCCGCCTCTTGCGTCACTTCCGCACGCCGCTGTTTGGCTTCTTCTTCGCCGATAAGCCCGGCGTTCAAATCAGCGTCGATAGCCATCTGCTTGCCCGGCATCCCGTCCAATACAAAGCGTGCGCCTACTTCTGCTATACGGCCTGCCCCTTTGGTAATTACCATAAAATTGATAATCACCAGAATGGCGAACACCACAATACCGATCGCGAAGTTGCCACCCACCAGAAAATGACCGAACGCGTCGATAACCTGCCCCGCCGCCGCTTCCCCCCGATGCCCGTGCAACAGAATAACCCGCGCCGACGCCACATTGAGCGCCAGCCTCAACAGGGTGGAAAATAACAGCACGGTGGGAAAAGCGGCAAAATCGAGGGTGCGCTGCGTAAACATCGCCACCAGCAGGATCATTATCGATAGCACGATATTAAAGGTAAAAAAGAGGTCCAGAGCGAAAGGGGGCAAGGGCAGGATCATCATCGACAAAATCATGATGATGACGACCGGGCCCGCAAAGATCTGCCACCTGGTCTGGCTGAAATCGGTTAAATGCAGTTTAGCTACCAGGTTTACCATCAAAAATACTCCCTTTTGCACAATCCATTGCTTTCGGTACCGTGAGGTTGCCCGGTTGACGGGGCCGCAATCCCCCTTGCTTGCGCCAGCGACGCAAGCCATACACCCAAGCCAGCACTTCCGCCACGGCGCCATAGAGCGCTACCGGAATAGCGCTGCCTATCTCGCAGTGCCGAAACAGGGCCCGGGCCAGCGGCGGCGCCACCAGAGTAGGGATCCGATGCTGCTCCGCCCGCTGGCGGATATTCAGCGCCACGACGCCGGCCCCTTTCGCCAATAACCGCGGCGCGGTCATACGCAGCTGTTCATATTTCAGCGCCACCGCATAATGCGTCGGGTTGAGGATCACGACATCGGCCTTCGCCACATCCTGCATCATCCGCCGCTGCGCCTGCTGGCGCTGGCGCTGACGAATCAGGTTTTTCAGTTGCGGATCGCCTTCCTGTTCTTTGTATTCTTCGCGGATATCATGACGCGACATTCGCAGTTTTTTCATATGGCTGAATAACTGATACAGAATGTCGAACCCCACCGCAGGGATGAGGGCCAGGATTATCACCAACACACACTGGCTGATGAGCGACAGGCTTTCTACCATCACCCTGTGAGGTGCGCCCTGCGCCAGCTGCGTCATCCGCGGCCAGACAAACCACAACGCGGTGCCGCAGGCGCCGCCCACCAGGCAAACCTTAAATAACGTCTTGATGAATTCGGCAATCATCTGCATAGAAAACAACCGTTTCAACCCGCTAAAGGGGCTCAACCGTTTGAGATCCAGGCTGACGGCTTTGCTGCTAAACAGCACACCGCCTATCAACATCGGCGCACCGGCGGCGACCAGCGTCACGCCGAGGATCAACGGCGCGCACGCCAGCAAGGCCTGACGCACCAGACCGGAAAATTGAGCCAGCAGCCAGTGCCGATCGCCGTTGATGTGGAAACTAAACGTCAGTCCGCTTTCCAGCATCAGCCCCATACCGTGGGCAAGATGTCCCCCCGCCAGCCATAACAGGCTCCAGCCGGACAGCAACATCAGCCATGACACCAATTCTTTGGAACGCGGGACCTGGCCTTCTTTGCGTGCTTTTTGTAGCCGGTGAGGGGTGGGCGCCTCGCTTTTTTCCAGATCGCTTTCTTCGGCCACGGCAATCTGCCCCTACCTAGTCAAAAAGTCATTTCAGGGCTTTTAGCCTACTTGACGCAAAACGATCTGATGAGGTGAAAAAACGCCGGATACACGCGGCTTTTACCGGACGATGCACTCAGACGGCGGTCTATCAGGCCCCAATGGCGCGGTAAGCGGCAGCGGTAAGCGACAGCGATGAGCGGTCTTACGACCGCGCCGCGCAGGCGTGAGTCAGGCAAATACGCGATAGCAGACAGAGACCTGAGGAGGGTCGTCGCGCCAGAGTCTAACACGCCGCACCTGTGTAAGATGCAGCGCACCGCAAGCTCTCGCAGCAGGTACAGACACGCCGCGTCGAGGGCTGAACACAGCGCATTAGAGTTAGGCATGTTGCGCTGTTGCGCTGAAAAGGGAGCGACATGCAGCGTCAGGGTGTGCCTGGCGTAGCTGTTATCGGCTTGTTCTCGCCGCTGCCACCATTACCCTTGACCGGCGCGGGCGACGCCGCGTCAGCTTGCGCCGCGGGTGACACCTCTGACGCGGTCGGCGCGGCCGGCCGAGCGGATGTCGCGGATGCAGATCCATTGCCGGCCGGGGGCGAGGCCAATCGCCACAATTGCGCTGCCGCATCCTTGCCGCCGTCAATCTCTTCGCTGACGCTTTGCGTATTTTCCTGGCGGATAGCCTCTTCCTGCTCACGGGTCAGAATGACGATACTGATGCGGCGCTGGGCGGCGTTATCATCAACTTTTCCCGCCGGCGCCATGGTATTCGCCATGCCGATAACCCTGAGAATTTTATCGCCCGCCAACCCGCCTTCCACCAGTTCACGGCGCGAAGCATTGGCTCGATCGGTCGACAACTCCCAGTTACCATAACCGCGCTCGCCGTTGAGATAAGGCTGATTATCCGTGTGTCCGGCCAGGCTTATACGATTGGGCAAATCATTAAGCACCGGCGCAATAATACGCAAAATACTGCGCATATAAGGCGCAATCGCCGTGCCGCCGGTAGCGAACATCGGCCTTTTTTTACTGTCGATAATTTCAATACGCAATCCCTCATGCACCAGCGTAATGCGCATATTCGGCTGCAATTCTCGCAGCCGCGGATCGTTGCGCAACATCTGCTCCAGGCGATGACGGGTATTCTTCAGCCGCTGAATATCCCGCTGATGTTCCAGTTCACGCTGGCGCAGACGCGTCAGCCCGTCGGCGTCTTTCGTGTCAACCGGCAGCGGAATGTTACCCATGTTGAATTTGCCGTTATGGGTCAGTGCCTCCTTCAACGGCATCTTGAAATAGTCGGCGATCTGCTCGCGCTGCTGCGGCGTCGTTGCCCCCAGCATCCACATGACCATAAAAAACGCCATCATTGCAGTCATGAAATCGGCATAGGCCATCTTCCACGAGTCGACACGATGATTAGCATGCTGCGCCCTGCGCCATTTGATCACTACCGGTGGTGAAGGCTTTTTCATGGATTAACCGTCGTTTCAGCAGATTCCATCAGACCGGCTTTTTTTATCCTGCGCAGGTGGGCTTCTAATTCATCGAAGGAGGGACGTTCGGAGGAGTAAAGGGTCTTGCGGCCGAATTCAATCGCGATCGGCGGTGCATAACCGTTTAAACTGGAGAGCAATGTCACCCGGATGCATTGCAACATCTTGATGTGCTCATCGCCTTTCTGCTTAAGCAACGCCCCCAGCGGCATAACGCAACCGTAGGCCAGGAGTATACCGAGCAGCGTTCCTACCATCGCATTGGCAATTAAAGCGCCGAGTTCGCCGGCAGGCCGGTCCGCAGCAGCCAGAGCATTCACTACCCCCATCACCGCCGCAATAATACCGAAGGCGGGCAACGCATCACCCACCTGCAACAGGCTACTTACCGGGATATCATTTTCTTGTTCATAGGTTTCTATCTCCTCATTCATCAGCGCCTCAATTTCATAAGCGTCAAGATTACCGCTGACCATAAGACGCAGGTAATCAACCAGGAAATCGATAACCAATTTATCGGCGAGCAATGAAGGATAGTGAGCGAAAATGACGCTGTTGTGCGGATCGTCAATTTCTTTTTCCAGCGTGATCAATCCTGATTGGCGGCTCTTGGACAGCAGGCGATACATCAGCGCCATGACATCCATATACATCGCTTTATTATAACGCGATGAATGAAACAAGCGCGGAAATGACTTTAATGTAGCAAATATTGCCTTGCCATTATTTCCTACAATAAAGGTACCTAATCCCGCTCCCACAATAATCATAAACTCCGCAGGCTGAAACAAAGCGCCGAGTTGCCCTTCTGCCAACAAAAATCCACCAAAAATCGACATAAACACAATGATATAACCAACGATAACTAGCACGGTGATCCCTTACAAGATGGTGACATCCGGAAAATGAACGTTGTAGCCAGTGATGGAATAATCCGTTTGTGAAAAGGGTATTCAGTGCACACTGTTCAACATGGCTTTACATTGCACATATTCCGTTGTCTCAAGTTATATATGCGATTATCGGCGGCGGTATGGGAAAGTTTACGCTTTTTAACTGCCCTGGAAGGGGGATGGCAAAAACTGCAAACAAAGTTATGGGGCGGGTGAAAGGCATAAGTAATGAATGCTCCCCCACATAGCTTGCAGCGCGTTTGACCCAGTAATTGGCTGTCGATAAAACGGAGCAATATCCAGGCTCGGGTTAACCCGAGCACCGGCCCGCCATCCTGACGCTGCGGGCACAGCTCAAGATACAGCCGGTAAGCTTTTATCATTGCCTCGATTGTCGGGATATTTCCTACGCGAATCAGGCAAAGATAAGCGTTGTAAAAGGCGGAAGAGTGTATATTCTGCTCCCAGGACAGAAACCAGTCTGCGGAAAATGGCAACAATCCTTTAGGTGCCGGCGTCCCTTTGACTTCCTTATACAATCTTAGCAATCGACTGCGGCTCAGGCAGGTTTCATTTTCCAGAATGGGTAGCCGGGCGCCAAGCGCAATCAGCTCCATGGCCAGCTGTATATCCCTGGATTCCTGCATGATACTTTTCCTGTACACGGGATCATTCCTTAAGCAAACGGGTAGGATCGGGAGTTGCTGAATTAAGCAACTGCGTGGACAGCACAATCCCTGTATGGACCTGCTGTAACTCATCGACACGGGATTCGCGCGTCAGGCAATTGATGATCTGTTCGTCGTCCAGGCGCAGCAGGCAAATAAGCTGATTGATCTCGCCAAGCTTTATCAATTCAGACAGTGAAAGTCCCGCCAGTTTATCGAGCGTGTCTTCACCCACTCCCAGGCGGAATCCCGCTACCTTCTTATCTTTTTTGATAAGCTCCTGGGCAAGTAAGAGATAGGATAGATTTATTTCATGTATATTCCTGAGAAGGTTATCACTACTCATCGTCGATTCATCCTTGTTATTTTAATAGCAAAGGAGGGTTAAGCATTAATGACCGCAAAGCATTAAAGAGAGATATCGGTCACCAGGCACTTATTTAAACTTACACTTAGCATGTTAATAGTTAAAAAAATTTTCAATTACTGCCCTAGGGCTCTATTTATAATGGCCTAACCGAAAGCATTATTATCTTAACCACGCCGCCCATGCAAACATATTTTTTACCATCCATCTCAGGCGGCAATTTCAGGCGGCAATTAATGATAAGTAACAGTCATCCTATGCGCTAATTCGGCGTACAATAGCCTAACACTTTATTATTTAGCCATTGATCAAAAAAAGAAACTACATCACTGCCTCATTAGTAAATCCATAATCCGCTGATTTAATGTTTCGGCGGACATTTATGTTACATGGTCTGTGACGCTTGCGATTGACCACACAATATACATACTAGTTATATTGCAACACAAATAAAAAATCGCATTTTTACGCTCTAACCCGTCATTAGTCACACTTGTAACTTACATTAAAAAACACGGCCTTAATCATCGCCTATTTTGCCAATTAAATATCGTTTCAGCCGGTTAGAATCGTCGGCTATCATTTGCACCGATAATTAGCAACGCTAACCTTTTTACCTTATTTTTCCTCCGCCGGACTAAATGGGCTGTCGTAATAACACGTGGACTTCACCGATGGCGGGATATTAATCGCTGTCCCCCCGCCGCAATCCAGACCGGCGGCGCGAAGGAGGGTGCCGTTGACGCGTCGATGTGTCGAATAGAGCTGTCGCGACGGCGACAACGACACGGGAGAGCGTCATCATAACCGGCAATGCCGTTTTAGGTTAAGCAAGGGTAATCATTGCCGGCGTGGTGAAGCCCTTCTGTATCGCGTTAGCGGTTTTCACCGCCCGGGGCATATCGCCAGGAAGCGCGAAGCGGTAACGGCAGGACAAAAAAAACAGCGGACCTTTTCAGGCCCGCTGTTGATAGCGATAACGTGCGGCTTGTTGCATCACGCTACGGCATAAAATTGGTCGGTGAGAGAGGATTCGAACCTCCGACCCATACGTCCCGAACGTATTGCGCTACCAGGCTGCGCCACTCACCGTAATGCGGGCGCATGTTACTGCGCCGCGCTACAGGCGTCAATCCCTTTTTCAGTAAATGCCGTCAACTGTCTACAAACCCATCAGCCACGATTAATCGTGACGGCCGGCGGCAATGCAGAGGGTCTCTGGCACCAGTTATTTTGCGCTTTGATACCCCCGTTCGGCGACCGGTATCCCAGGCATCCCAGCAGGGTATCGAACAATTATTCATGCCGATGGACCGCACCTGCGCGCTGCTGCGCCTGCAGACGCCCGAATGCCTCATGATTCTCGGGGTTGGCCAGGAAAGCATCGGATGCCCAGACCATCATCGGCACGCGGAACTGCTCCGGCGGCGCCATGTCGCGCAGCGTACCGTGCAGGTGATAATTCTCATCGATGGACTCGCCGTGGTCGGCGGCATAAAACACCAGCGCTTTTTTATCGCGGACCTTAATCGATGAAACTGTCGGTATACAGCACGCTGTTATCAAACGCATTGATCAGCTGTGCCTTGCTGCAGGCCTGATCGACACCGATACACTCAGGCTGATAACGGGCAAAACTGCGCGGATAGCGCTGGGAGTATAGATAGTGCGATCCTTTGGTGTGCATATGACCAAATGCTTGCCCTGCGGATGGCGCGCCAGCGATTCCTTCAGCTCGTCAACCAACAGCATGTCGTCCACGGACTTACCGTCGTTGCGTTTCTCTGAGGCGATCATTTCGCGAAAGGCATAATTATTGGCGTCGGTGTTATTGTAAAACCACACCTCGCTTTGCATGGCGAACAGCTCGGAGAAGAAGCCCAATTTACGCATCACGGCAAAGACATTTTGCTCTTTCAGCGTGCGCTGCGGATTATCGAGCGTTCCCCCCTTCGCGTACAAACATACAGCGTAGTGAGAGTTTGGTGGAGGTGTCGCAGGAATGCCCGCGGAAGGCGACCAGATTTTTCCCACGGGACAATTTCGGCGTGGTATCACGCTCATAGCCCAGCAGGCCCATATGATCCCAGCGGGTCGTCTCGCCGATAATAAACACGACATAGGTATTATCAATGCCCGCCGGCGGGATATAGGTAAACTGTTTGGCGGGATCGAACAGGCTCTCGTTATCCTGACTTTCATCAAGACGCGTGTAGGCGAATAGCCCAAGCGCCACCAAACCGCCATAGCTGGGCATATCGATATTGGTGATGCGTTCACGCAGATTTTTCGCTTTATCCTGGTAACGCACCGGCAACCACACCAGCGCAAGTACCACCAACAGCCCCAGCAGGGATTTCACCCGCCTTCCCGGCGTTTTCATTTGCTGAAACAGCGTATCGGCGAGGGCATTTTGCCATATCAGCAGTAGCGGCAGGGCGCTTATCCCCACCATCCAAACGAGGAATTTTATGCCCACCACCTCGCGCGAGAGATCGATATCGGTCGTCATGACCGAGGCGATGATGCCGTAACCGATGACGACATTGAAATAAGTCATGTAGTAGCTGGCGGCAACCGAGATTAGCACCAGCAATGACGCCGCGACGCGATAAAACAGGCGCCCGCCGAACGCATCAAAAAGAAGGTAGAGAGGATGGCGGCGGTGATTTCGGTTAACGCGATGACCATATGCCCGACCGTTGAGGACGGGTGCAGCATATCGAACCGACGGATAAAGATCGAGAGATTGAGGAACAGGCCGATATAGATGGCAAGCAGCAGAGAAAGCGTCTGGTGTGACAGTGTTTTTACAATTTTCATTTAAGGCAAAAGCCCAGCAAAGATAAGGTCGTGACGGCCACAGGGCTTAACGCTGACGCAACGACAGGCTAAATCCAACGGTAATTGAGCAGCGCAATAGTGACCGATTGAAATTTTTTGACAAGGAAAATAGCAAAAAGTTTTCGCACAAGCGCAGCGGGAAGCGAAACGCGGACACGAAGACGCCGGAGGACGATTCCCCCGGCCATCCAGAGGAGGTATCACAGAGGAGGTATCAGGCGGTAATGACCTGCAAAGAGACATCGATATTATTGCGGGTGGCGTTTGAATACGGGCACACCACATGGGCTTTTTGGACCAGATCTTCCGCCACGCTGCGCTCGACCCCTGGTAGATGAATCTCTAGCTGAACCTCAATGGCAAAACCGGTGGCGATCGCCCCGATACCGACGGTGCCTTCGATAAAGGTTTCGGACGGCAGCGGGGTTTTGGCCTGCGCGGCGACATGTTTCAGCGCGCCAAGGAAACAGGCCGAATAACCTGCGGCAAACAGTTGCTCGGGGTTGGTGACCGCCCCACCCTGTCCCCCCATTTCTTTAGGCAGGCCCAATTTGACATCCAGCACGCCATCGGAAGACGTTGCACGCCCGTCACGGCCACCGGTAGCTTTTGCTTTCGCGCGATAAATTACTTTCTCAATCGACATAAAGACTCCTTTGTTGGGGGTAAAAGATTCCCCGTAAACGGGGAAAGGTAATTCACTATTAAATAGCTTACTATATAAATAGTGAAAGTTGTACGCCTTGATGTGACCCGATCAGACTCCCGCGTTACCGGTCGTCACCACTGCGCCAAATGGTCGCGCAAGGTCTCCAACTCGCGTTTCAGCGCTCCAAGCTCTTCGGCGCTGCACGACGAAACGCAGAGAATATCTGCCGGGATGGTCGCCGCCAGCGCGCGCAACGAACGCCCCTTATCCGTCAGGCGGATAATGACTTGCCGCTCGTCATCGGCGGAGCGAAAACGCCCCAGCAGGCCCGCGCTCTCCATACGTTTGAGTAGCGGCGTCAGCGTCGCGGAGTCGAGGAACAGTCGCTCGCCAATGTCGGACACCGTGACCGCATCCCGCTCCCAAAGCACCAGCATCACCAGATATTGGGGATAGGTCAGGTCCAGCTTGGCCAATAATTTGCGATAAACCTTAATTCAGCGCCAGATTGGCCGAATAGAGGGAAAAGCAAAATTGCTGATCCAGCAACAGCGGTACGTCGCCCTGGCTATTATTTGCGGAAGTGTTCATAGCAAGGATTATAGATAGCGCGCGATATAGTAGCAAGTCATTTCCTGGTCTATAATGACTTAATAAGGTTTTATGACTGCTATGGCGGCACGTCAATCGGAGGGCAGATTATGCCGACACTTGAGCAGCGAGCGCGACACTTCGCCCGCGAGGCCCATGGGAAACTCGATCAGCGCCGCAAATACACCCAAGAGCCCTACATCATCCATCCCGCCGCCGTGGTGGAGTGGGTACGGCAGGTACCGCACAATGAAGCGACGCTGGCCGCCGCCTGGCTCCACGATACCGTGGAGGATACCGGCGTCAGCCTGGCGCAGATACAGCAGCGTTTTGGCGCTGACGTGGCTGAACTGGTGGCGATGCTAACGCTGCCGCCCTTCCCCGCCCAGACCTCACGCGTAGTTAAACAACAGGCCGCCCTGCGCCATTTAGCTGACGCCTGCGATAAAGCCAAGACCATCAAATTGGCGGACATCATCGACAATACCTGCTCGCTTATCGGCTATGATGCCGGCTTCTCCAGCGTCTACCTGATTGAAAAAAAATTGCAGCTAAAGGTATTGCGCAGCGGTGATAGCCGACTGTGGCGCGAGGCGGAACGGACGCTGGACAAAGGCTTACAGACATTGCGCCAGCCGCCCCATTTAATCAGCGAAGAATGGTTTAGACAGTTAACCGTCAGCTATCAGAACAGCCCGCAGCGGCTGCACGGCGGATAAAAACGCCGGGACGGGCAATTTTCGATAGGGCAGCTTGAGCAAGGCTGGTACCCTGCACTCCCACCTCATTTTTGCGCGGCGTAAGCACTGACTATGGAAGCCTGGAAGGTCAATATTATATCGGTCTGGCTGGGATGCTTTTTTACCGGCCTGGCGATGAGCCAAATCCTGCCTTTTTTGCCGCTGTATGTGGAACAACTGGGCGTGCGCTCGCACGAATCTCTCAGCCTTTGGTCCGGTATGGTGTTCAGCGCCACCTTTTTGGTGTCGGCCATCGTGTCGCCCCTGTGGGGCAGTATGGCGGACCGGCGCGGACGCAAGCTGATGCTTCTGCGCGCCTCGCTTGGCATGGCGGTAGTGATAGCCCTACAGGCTTTCGTCACCAGCGTCTGGCAATTGCTGTTGCTGCGCGCGTTGATGGGGCTGACCTCGGGGTATATTCCCAACGCCATGGCGCTGGTGGCGTCGCAGGTGCCGCGGGATAAGAGCGGCTGGGCGCTCGGCACGCTGTCGACCGGCCAGGTTTCCGGGGTGATCATCGGTCCACTGCTCGGCGGTTTTATGGCCGACCATTTCGGTCTGCGGGTGGTCTTTCTTATCACCGCCGCTCTGATGACCGTCAGTTTTCTCATTACGCTGGTGTTAATCAAAGAACGCGTGGTGACGGTAAAAAAGGCCGATCAACTGCACGGCCGGGCAGTATTCGCCGCGCTACCCTACCCGCGGTTAATTCTGACGCTGTTTGTCACCACCATGATGATTCAGTTGACCAACAGTTCTATCAGCCCGATCTTGACCTTATTTATCAAAGAGCTCTCTAGCGACCACGATAATCTGGCGTTCATTAGCGGTGCGATTGCCGCGGTGCCGGGGGTGTCGGCGCTGCCGGCCGCTCCGCGCCTTGGCCGGTTAGGGGATCGTATTGGTACGGCGCGCGTGCTGATGACGGCGTTGGGCTGCCTGATTGCGCTGTTTTGCATCATGGCGCTGGTCAGAACGCCGCTATAGCTGGGAATGTTACGCCTTTTAATGGGATTTGCCGAAGGGGCGTTGATGCCGGCGGTGCAGACGCTGCTGGTAAAATACTCAAGCGATCAGGTCACCGGTCGCGTTTTTGGCTACAACCAGTCGTTTATGTATCTGGGAAATGTCGCCGGCCCGCTGGTAGGCTCCAGCATTTCGGCATTGCTAGGCTTCCGCTGGGTCTTTATCGCCACCGCCGCGCTGGTGCTGATCAACACCTGGCAGTTGCATGCCGGGATACGCAAACTTAGCGTCGCGCGCGAGCAGAAATCCGTCTAAGGACAATGGTTTAGATCCACGGATAATGGCCGCCCATTTGGACCACCATGACCCCGGCGCATACGGCGATGAAAAACAGAAAGACTAGCAAAATTCGGGTCATCGCGTTTCTCCTCTTGTTGGTTAGCGTCTGAAACCAGCGCCCCCTGGCGGCTAATCATCCCACGTCAGGGGCGCCGATCCGGTTCGGAATTGTCTGTTTTTTAGACGGCCCGGACTATAACTATAGTCGCCCCGCGCGAAAGTAAAACCGCCATTGCGTTAAGGGCAAAAAAAGACCGGCGCAGAGGCCAGTCCCGTCAAGCCTGTCATTGCAGCTTATTTGAATACCTTGAAGCGGGTTTCATCGGAGATATAGGTCTTTTCACCAGCGGGGTTCTCAATCGAGCCAAACGGCATCTGCGCCCGCAATTTCCAGCTGTCCGGCAGCTGCCAGGTCGCTTTGACTTCATCGTCAATCAGCGGGTTATAGTGCTGCAAACTGGCGCCGATCTTTTCCTGCGCCAGAGCGCTCCAAACCGCGAATTGCGCAATCCCGGTGGAGTGTTCGGACCAGATCGGAAAATTATCGGCGTAAGCGGCAAATTGTTTTTGCAGCTCATCGATGACCGTGGTGTCTTCAAAAAACAGAATTGTACCGGCGCCGGCGGCAAAGGACGATAATTTGTTTTCGGTCGCGCCAAAGGCTTCCGCCGGCACAATTTTTTTCAACGTGCTTTTGACAATGTCCCACAGCTTTTCATGCGCATGGCCAAATAAAACCACGACGCGCGAGCTTTGCGAGTTAAACGACAAGGGGCTGTGCTTCACCGCCTCTTTGACCAGCGCGGTAATGGCGTCCGACGACAGTGAAACGTGTTTGCCGAGGGCATAAATGGAGCGGCGCGCAGCAATGACGTCGATAAAAGCATTACTCATAGTGAAGCTCCTGCAAAAGATAAGGGATCGGCGGCATACGCCGGCCGTCATAATTCATTGAATAGCTTAAGCCTTATTAGCGTGCTCTGTAAATCATCCCCTTGGCGCAAAATGTTGACTATGATGATAGGACTTAACGCAAAAATTCTGAATGTCACTCTTTATGATGATTGAAACCCTTTCCTTGAACGACGCCGTCAACGGCGTTCCTAACAATACATTACCGGTGGTGATTTACCGCGGGGTGATCCCCGGCGGCACGGTACATCCAGCGGTGTGGCTGGAGAGGCATTTCGCCGCCAACGGCTGGCCGGCGCAATGACGCTACGGCATTTATCCGTTTACGCATTTTCACAGCAATACCCATGAACTAACTGCTTGGCGTCTACGCCGGCCAGGCGCAGATCCAGCTGGGCGGCGAAACCGGGCCGGTGGTGGCGATGCGCTTGGGAGATGTGGTGCTGATCCCCGCCGGCGTCGGTCATAAAGCCGTTGAGACCAGCGCGGATTTTATGGTGGTGGGTGCCTATCCACCGGACGTTAGCGCCGATCTGTATCGCGACGATGAAGCAAACTTGGCAACGACGCGCGCCAGAATAGCCCAAGTGCCGCTCCCGGCTACCGATCCGTTAAGCGGCGATCGCGGCGGCATCACCACGCTATGGCATAACACTGAACAGGCATAACCACCCGCAAACCTTATCCAGCGGAGGAAAAGACTATGTCCCGCGTACAGGCCGTCGATCATTTGGTCCTCAGCGTCAGCGATATTGCGCGCTCCAAACAATTTTATCGCGAGCTTTTCGCGTTTCTCGGCTTCGAGGTCATGGATGAGATGGACGGTGCCATGGGATGGCGCAACGCCTCTAGCCGGTTTTGGATCTATCAGGCCGATGCGCAAGGCATCAAGCATCCGTACCGTAAAGGCGATGTCGGTTTTCACCATTACGCCTGGTCACTGCAAAGCCGCCAGGATGTGGATGCGTTACAGCGTTGGCTTGAGCAGCGCGGCGCGACCATCGTCGATCCCGCCGGTGAATATTATCCCGATTATTATGCCGTGTTTTTCCTTGATCCTGACGGCATGAAGCTTGAGGGTATGCATTACGGCTAGTCGGCGGGCAACGAAATAGCCGTTCGGCGCCGCTCGCTCAGCAATGCAGCACTGGCGGTCAACGTACCCATGCCGCAGAGAAAACGAATGTCCTCCCCTACCGCCACAAGATAGCCGCGGCCATTCATCATGTCCCCATATTGCATAAATTGATTGCGCTGCAATTTTAACAGCAGAAGTTGATCTGCCGAGACGAACTCTTGCAACAACTCCTTTTCCCGATGCTCCATGCCCCGCGCTTCGGCATACAGAGCTTCCAGATGGTTGAGGAATGGCGCCCCGCGCATCTGTAATATGTAATTTCCCGGGCCGAAAAGATTGTAGCCGAACAATTTCAGTACCAGGACACGCAGCTCATTCATCAGCGCCGTCGTTCGTTGATACTGCGTGTCTTTAGCCGGCACCTGCGGATCGAACGCCGATTGTTGGTCGAGGGAATCGGCGCTGAGAATCTTGCCAAGCTACATCATGCAGCGCAGATACTTTGTGCCCACCAAAGTGCAGGTGCGCCAGCTGCAGTAGCGTCTCGCCGATAGCGCCCTTTGAGATATGTCGATAGCGCTCATCCACCTGCGGTGCCTGTTTGCCCGCCAGCGCGAACAGCTGCTGCAGGCTGTATTCAACAACCGCATCGGCAAAACGGCTCGGGCCCTGGCGTTCCTCGAACAGGGCGCACGAGAGATGTTGCAGCCAGCCGCCCTCCACCGATGTTTGCAGGGTACGAGCGGCCAAAAGGCGATTCAGCCTGTTATGGACGGGGGCGGCGTGTCCCGGCGCAGTCGCAGGGCAGGCATGATCGAAGGGCCGGCTTTCTCTGCCCGCCCCCAGTGAGATGACGTTCAACGGCTGCGAGCGGGTCAAGCGCCCTTCGCCCTCCACGTACCTGCGCGGCGGCGCGTCTTCTTCTGAAGCCTGCCGCTTTGCAGGAATGCAGTCGGCAGACGCGCGTATTGCGCCCGGCGACGCTGGCCCGCCCTGCCTTCCGCTCGATTGCCCTGTGACGCGATGGGCGAGTCCCGGCGAATAACGCGGCGGCGGACTGTATTGCCAGTAGCGAGACCGGAGGTCGTGCCCGTAAATCACATTGATCTGCATTGGATCCGCCGACGCAGGCGAGGAAGGCGGCGGGGCGGCGTTAGTGGCGGTGGGGTCCTCTCGGAGCCGCTGTCCGTCGTCCCTGACGTTGACGAGCTGGCGGCGTGCTGACTATTGCCATGACGCCGCCAGCTGGCGGTAACAATCATGTCTGGACCGCTACGCCTGCTGGTAAAACGGCGCCGTGCCTGAGCCGTTGGCGCCGACTGGCCTTTGACGATGTCGGAGCGCAGAGCACGATCATTCGCGTGCGCAGCGCCAGCTGGCCCCAGTAGAGGCTCCTCCCGTACGACTGGCCGCCGGGGGAGGTTCGGCGCGCGGCGCCTCACGATACCAACAGGGAAGCAAACAATGCAGGGCGGCATTAACCTGAGACATAATCTATATCCTATTGATTAATGTAGATATCCTTAGGACGTCATACAGACGGCCGGCAACCCGACACGCGGCTGCCTAACTAACATGATCGCGTTAGCGCTAATATACACGGAGGGGGCGGCGCTCTGGTTTAACCGTTGTCCAACGGCAAGACGATTTTTTCGTCGGATTTATCCCCCTTGCGCTGCGGGATAACCCGCCCTGCGCCATACTGAGATTTTGTCATCGCAAACGGAGACCCGACTATGCAAGAAATCGGCGCTAACGGCCAAGTGGACTATATCGAATTCAACGTCAGCGATATCGCGCGCAGTAAGCGTTTCTACGGCGAAGTATTTGGCTGGCTGTTCTCTGATTATGGCCCCACTTATACCGAGTTTTCCGACGGCCGCATCACCGGGGGTTTTACCTCCACCGAAGCGGTGACGCCCGGAGGCGGCCCGCTGGTGGTGTTCTATGCCGCCAACCTGCAGGAAACGCGCGGCAAGCTGCTGGCCGCGGGAGCGGAAATTGTCCAGCCCATTTTTGCCTTCCCCGGCGGTCAGCGTTTCCATTTTAAAGATCCTGATGGCTATATCTTGGGAGTATGGACCGAAGACTGACGTTAACCAGCCAGACGGTGCACCCTAACCCTATGGCGGGGCGTCCCGCCCGCCGCGGACTTGACGGCCGTTTGCAAGCGATGCACGCCCGTCAAGTCCGCAGCGCAGCGAAACCTTGCCGCCATCCACTGTGAGATCTCTTTTCCATTTTCAAAACGCTGTTCTATTTTTATTGAATCGAGGTGCCATTCTAATTGTCCGGGTACGTTGAATTCAGGGTGGGTAAGGCATGACAGGCAAGCGCGTCGCCATTTTACTGGCGCAAGGGTTTGAAGAAGCAGAAGCGATAATTGTCATCGATATATTGCGGCGGCTGGATATCATGGTCGAGAAGCTGGCTTGCCAGGAGGGCCTGGAACTGCTCAGCTATCACGATATCCGCCTGTTCGCGGATGCATTGCTGACCAATCGCGCCGGTGAACTCTATGATGCGGTAGTGATTCCCGGCGGCCCGGAGGGGACGGTCAATCTGGCGGCCAATCCGCAAGTGGCTGAATTTATCCGTCGCCACGATAGGGCCGGTAAACTCATTTGCCCAGTCTGTTCCAGCGACCTCCATCAGCAAGTGAGCGACGGCGTTTACGTGGATCAAAAGGTCGTGGAAGACGGTCACCTTCTCAGCGGTAAAGGGTTGGGCGTCGCTTTTGGCTTCGCTTTCACTCTGGCCTCCCGTCTGACCGGCGATGTCGAACGCGCCGATTTCCAGGCTGACCACATCTATTACGATCACTGGCGCAGCGCCAGCGGCTCCCGTTAGCCTGCCTCGTTGACACCCTTGACTTAAGCAGCGCGCGACAGACCTTACCGGTTGGGGATGTCATGAATAAGCGCCGCAAACTCACGCGCCCTCCCGTCATTGATACCTTAACCTTAAGTCGCCATGCCTTACACGCTATACCCCATTGACAACACGTCTTTCTTCACGAAGCGCGTGACGGTATGGCGCTCCAAGCGCTGGGAGACCGGTCGCCGCCATTCCTCTTTGCGCGCGCCGGACAGAAACCCCCTCTGGGGTTGACCATAAGGCAGGGTCTGCATACCGGTCCATAAACGGCGCCGTTATGTCCGTTTTTAACCTGTCACTTACCACTCAATCACGGCAATATAGGGCTACCAGCAAAAAGTAGGGGTCCGGAAATGGCACAGAGCGCGTTATTGATCATCGATGTCCAACAATCCTTTGAGCACCGTCCGTTCTGGACGGAAACCGAGCTACCGGCCTTTAAACAAGCATTGCTGACGCTCATTAGCCAATGCCAGGAACGCGGCGTAGCGCTGGTGGACGTATTTCATACCGCCGACAGCGGTCCGTTTCATCCTGACTCAGGCTGGGTGAAACCGATGACGTTTCTGACCCATCAGGCTGATGTCCGCGTGACCAAGCGCGTGCATAATGCGCTGACCGACTCCGGACTGCATGAATGGCTGCAGGCGCGGGGGATCTCCCGGCTGATTATCGCCGGTCTGCGCACCGAGCAATGTTGTGAAACCACCGCCAGGGTAGCGTCAGATTTGGGATACCAGGTAACTTTCGCCACCGAAGCCACGATGACATTTCCCATGCACCATGCGGGACAAACACTAAGCAGCGCAGAACTGAAGCATCGTACCGAAACCGTGCTCGTGGACCGCTTTGCCGCCATCCGCGATGTGGCAGGCTGCATCGCCTCTTTGGACGCCGATGACGCTCTCAACGACGCCCCGCCGCCAGTGGCTTTTCATCCCACACCTTACCAACCGCGGCCGATTACGCCCCAGGCGCCGTTAACCCTGCGTGGCTGGCAGCTAAAGCGTTATCGCCTGCGTTATCCTCAGGCGGGCGACGCGCCGCGTTTCGAGGCGGCGCTGCCGCAGCTCGTGGCCTATCTGCCCCTTGATGCGCAGCGGGCAGGCCGCGCCGGGCTCGGTATCCTCATTGAGCATCAGGGTCGGGATCGCGACTATCTGGTACTGGGGCTGTGGGATAACGAAAATGAGCTGCGGATCACTGTCTGGGTGACCGATCGGGGTACCTGGCGGCTGGCGCGCAACGAGTCGTTTTGCGTCTGGGATATGCAGGTACTGGCGTTTGAACGTGACGCTTATGTCAATACCCTGCTGTGCCGCCAGCCCGATGTCGCCGCCTGGCTGGCGCTCACGCTGCGAAGCGGCGCGGCGTGATGGCGATGCGCGAAGTCTATTTCCTTTTGCTGCCGCGCGTCATGTTGCTGGATGTCACCGGACCGGCGGAAGTGCTTACGATCGCCGGCGGGTTCCGCCTGCACTATATCGGTCCGCAGCCGGAAGTCATGACCTCTACGGGCCTGACGCTTGGGCATATCGAGCCGTTGCCCGCGACGCTGCCCGACGACAGTCTGGTGTTCGTGCCCGGCGTCAGCGACTCTAGCAAGCAGCTCGACACCCCGCAGGAGCAGTCGGTCCGCCAATGGTTGCAGCGGCACCAAACGCGCTTTCACTCAGGATGTTGGACGCTGGTCTGCATCTGCTCCGGCGCGCTTCTGGCGGCGCGCGCCGGTTTACTTGATGGCTACTGCTGCACGACTCACCATCAGGTCATGGCGCGCCTGCGTCAACAAGCGCCGGCGGCCCTGCTGCGCGATAATCGCATTTTTGTCGAAGATCGGGGACTGTTTACCAGCGCCGGCATTACCGCCGGAATCGATCTGGCGCTGCATCTTGTGAGCCAATATGCAGAGCCGCAGGTAGCGATGTCGGTGACGCGGGAAATGGTGGTGTATTTCCGGCGTGGCGGCGACGATCCCCAGCTGTCGCCCTGACTGCGCTATCGCAATCATCTGCATCCGGCGGTCCATCGGGCCCAGGACATTCTTGCCCGCGAACCGGAGACCGACTGGCATCTCGAACAGCTGGCGCAGCAGGTTTTCATGAGCGGCCGCCATCTCAGCAGGCTGTTCCATCTCCACCTGGGTCTTAGCGTACGCGCTTATCATGAACAGCTGCGGCTGGCGGTGGCTGAGCAACGTTTACAGCAGGGAATGGGCATTGAAAAGGCGGCGTTGTGTGCCGGTTTTTCCTAAGGCCGTCAACTGCGCCGCGCGCAAGCGCGCCGGCACATGCATTAACGAACGGCGCACCGCCACGCCGCGGGCGTGTATGATCCGCGAACAGGTGGCGCAGACACGGGCGGCAGTTTGGGGCGGCCTGGTGTTCAGACGCCGCAAAAAAAGCCCGGCTCCTGCCTGTGACCCTAGCTGATGTACCGCCGTTTATCCCACTTTTCCACCGCTATCGCCAATCCGGTGCTCAGCAGCAACGTGACGGCAAATATCAGCGGAATATCCAGCATCGGCCACCGTTTGATATCCAGACCATGGGTGCGAAGAAAATGGATAATAAAGGCGTGGAATCCATAAATCCCCAGCGAATGGCGCGAGACCCACGACAGTAGCGCCACCGGCCTATGCTCAAGCGCGGATTTGAACCAGACGAACAAACTCACCGCGGCAATACAAACCAGCGGCCCGCAAAACTCGTAAAACGTATCGGCGAAGTCGCCGTTGATAATAAGCTGTTTTTTGGTTCCCGCCGCGATGAGCACGACGGCAAGCAGAAATACCACCGCCGCCAGCGGTGTAACACGTTTGTTATCCAGCGTCAGCAGACCAATCGCGCGGCCGAGAATGGCATACAGCAGATAATAAACCATGTTGCCGTTGATAAATAAGTTCACCGGCACGATCTTCACGTCCGCCAGATGCACTGTCGGGCTATGGGGGTTGGCCAGCACCGCCGCCAGCAGGACAATGACCGCCAGATGACCGGTGCTTAATGCTTTTACCTGAATTAACGGCGACAGCAAATAGAGAGCAATAGCGGCATAGAAATACCATAAATGATAAAATGCCGGCTTTTGTAATATCCCTAACAGTGCCTGTTGCGCGCTGATAGGGGTAAGCAAGGCCATATAGGCCAGCCCAACCACATTGTAGAACAGTAAACAGCCTACCAGCCGAAAAAGGTGTTTCTTTGTCGCCGCACGTTCGCCGTAAAATAGATACCCGGAAATCATCATAAAGAGCGGTACCGCCACGCGCGAAGCCGAATTGAGCATATTGGCGAACATCCAATTATGTTCCCCTACGGTATTGCCGTGGGTAACATAATAGGTCGTGGTATGTATCATCACCACCATCATACAAGCGCAGCCGCGTAGATTGTCTATCCAGATAAATTTTTTTTCTGTAGCTATCTGCGTCATCCTTTTCCCCGGCCGGCGGTCAACAGCTTGTTCATCAAACAGTTAGATTAGATTAACTTACCTAATTATTGAAGGCAAAAGGATATATCTTTGTCCGAATTGTGCTGGCGGCAACGCCAGGACTTGCGACTTTGTTAATTTGTATGCAAAATAGCCGACCAGTATCGCTGATGCCGTCAGATAAAGTCGTTTTATCATTTAATTTCAATTGGTTATGTCATGAAGTCTTCTATTTCTTCCCCCGCCCTTTTAGGCCGGGGGGCGTTGTTGTTTCCGCTGTGCCTGGTGTTGTTTGAATTTGCCGTTTATATCGCTAACGATATGATACAATCGGGCATGATGGCCCTTGTGGAAAGCTTCAACGTTAGTCATGAATGGGTGCCGACGTCGATGACCGCCTATTTGGCGGGCGGCATGGTGCTGCAGTGGTTATTAGGACCACTGTCCGATCGTCGCGGCCGCCGTCCGGTGATGCTGGCGGGGGTTATACTTTTTATCGGCGCCTGCCTGGGTATTTTGCTGGTAAATACCATCGAACAGTTCATCGCCATGCGTTTCCTGCAGGGCTTTGGCCTCTGCTTTATCGGCGCGGTAGGCTACGCCACCATCCAGGAATCTTTTGCGGAAGCCATTTGCATCAAAATTACCGCTCTGATGGCCAATGTGGCCCTGATTGCCCCGCTCTTGGGCCCCTTGGCCGGATCGGTAATCGTCGCCTACTCTTCCTGGCAGATGATGTTCGTGCTTTTCGCTATCCTGGCCGCCATCGCCCTGGTCGGGCTTTGGCGCGCAATGCCGGAGACCGCCACCCGTTTGGGCGAGCCACTGTCGCCGGCATCGCTGTGGGCTGATTACCGCGCCATCCTCAGCAACCGCCAATTTTTGTACGGTGCGATAGCCATAGGCTGCGCCTGTCTGCCGCTGCTGTCGTGGCTGGCGCAGTCGCCGGTGATCCTGATGGGTGACCACGGCCTTACCGCAGTAGAATATGGCTTGTTACAACTGCCGATCTTTGGCGGGCTCATCGTAGGTAATGTCACGCTGGCACGTTTAAGTGGCAAGCGCGCGGTCGATAGGCTCATCAAGTTCGGCGCTGTCCCTATTCTTGGCGGGCTGCTGGTCGCCACCGCCGCCACGCTGCTGTCTCCCGGCCAATACCTGATTGCTTATAGCCCCCGAAGGCGGCGTGGGCCGGATAGGTATGATAGCAGTTCGTCCAGACACTCCCCGCCTGAATCCCGCGCCCCATCCGGTAGGCAATATTGATGTCACGGCTCCAGATAATACCCCCCCGCCGGTAAGCACTTCCGCGCCTTCCCGCTTGCCGATATCGATATAGTTAAGGATGGTTTCCAGCTGGCCCGTGGAAACCTACGCGCCCATCATCGTACCGCGATCGAGCGGGTTACTGGTTTTGATGGCCTCAACCCGCTTGATGGCGCGCTCCATAAAACGGTCGTAAATCGATTCCTGCACCAACGCGCGGCTGGGGCAGGTACAGACCTCGCCCTGGTTGAAAGCGAACAGCGCAAACCCTTCCAGCGCCTTGTTAAAGAAGGCATCTTCCTTGGCCATCACATCGGCGAAAAAAATATTGGGGGATTTGCCGCCCAGCTCAAGGGTCACCGGGATAACGTTACGGGCAGCATAGCTCATTATCTGCTGTCCGACCTCGGTGGAGCCGGTAAAGGCAATTTTTGCCACCCGCCCCGAGGTTGCCAGGTACTCACCGATTTCGCCGCCCGCCCCGTTGACGATATTGACCACCCCTGCCGGCAGCAGATCCTGGATAAGCTCCATGAGCTTCAGCACCGACAGCGGCGTCAATTTGGCGGGTTTCAGCACAACACAGTTACCGGCGGCCAGCGCCGGGGCCATTTTCCAACAGGCCATCAGCAGCGGGAAATTCCAGGGGATAATCTGCGCTACGACCCCCAGCGGCTCGTAAAAATGGTAGGCCACCGTTTCGCTATCGATTTCGCTGATTCCCCCTTCCTGCGCGCGGATACAGGAAGCGAAATAGCGGAAATGGTCAATCGCCAGCGGCACATCGCCAACCAGGGTTTCGCGGATCGGCTTGCCGTTATCCCAGGTTTCCACCGATGCCAGAAGCTCCAGATTTTGCTCCATGCGCTCGGCGATGCGATGCAGTATCGCGGCCCGCTCCTGCACCGAAGTTGCCGCCCAACCGGCGCGCGCGGCATGGGCGGCGTCAAGCGCCAGATCGATATCGCTTCGCCCGGAGTCGGCAACCTCGCATAGCGGCCTGCCGGTCACCGGCGTCAAATTCACAAAATACTCGCCGGATAGCGGCGCCACCCACTCGCCGCCGATAAAGTTTTTATAACGTGCTTTAAGCTGAAAAGGATACCCGTATTCGCCGGGAATCAGGCTTGTGATAGGGGGATTGTGCGCCATGGCTCTCTCCTTCACTCTGGTTGCCTTACCGGTCTGTTGACCGATGTCAGCGTACAACATCGACACGCGGCGATAAGCGGTCTGAACGCTCTATCCATAACGTTAACGCCGCGCCATGGCGATGAACAGGCCCGAGCAGGAAGGAAAATCGCGGTTATCAGAGCGGCTTCACACTCTGGCGGCGAGGGTTTCATCGCTATACAAGCCGGCTGTCGCCGGCGGCAAAGTCCGGGCAAAACTTTGACGACTGAATAGCCGCTCGGCCATTGCCACCAGCGCCGGACGGGCGCCGCACCAGTTAGGCATGATGCGCCGGACACTGATAAAACCCAGCATGCAGGCGACGGCGATATCCGCCTGCGAAAGGGGTGTTGCATTTAACCAGCGGCTTTCCACCGCGCCTTGCTCCAACGCATCCAGCCCGCTATGCAAGCGGGCGCGATACTGCCAGAGCCGCTGCTCTTGCTGGTCGTCACCGCCGCGACGGCATTCGCCCACCAGCGCTAGCGCCGCCCATTCTTTCACCCGCAGCGCGTCACGGGCGTCGGCCGGCAGTAATGCCGGTTCGGGCTGTAACCATTCCAGATAGTCCGCAATCAAAGAGGGGTGGCAATGGGTTTCACCCTGCGCATCAATCAATACCGGCGCGCAGCCCAAAGGACTGATGGCCGTCGATAGCGTGCTATCTACCGCGTGGACCAGGGTAAACGGCAGATTTTTCTCAAGCAATATCACCGAAATTTTGCGCACAAAGGGACAGGAATAACTGCCGATCAGCTTCATGATACGCCTCCGTTTGCCGGTTTCGAGATAGAGGGTATGGCGCAAAGGGGCAAGGTCGGTGAAAAAGCCGCTTTCACCGCCTGCTCCCTGATAGCATAATGGCGGCCCTTGCGACGCGTCCAGCAAATTCCTCGGCCGGATGCCGGCGTTGACCACCAGGGAAGACGCCCGTTTAAAGGGCCATGCGGCTTAGCCGGCGGCGTCACAGGCCAGGTGCCGCCGTGGGCTGTCTGACGGGCACGATCGATACGGCCCTTGCCGCCCGTAGCCCGTTGTTAATGAAACGCGACCGTCCCCAGCACCTGCTTCACCAGCAGATTGTGCTGCGTCAGGTTTTTGGCCGGCGTGAGTATCTGTAGGGTCAGCACATTACCGGCATAAGGCGTAGTGATGGTGGAGCCAAGCATGGCATTGCCCTCTACCGTCTGGCGGGTATCCAGGCGCAGGAATTTATGACCATCGACGGTCTCGGCGCTTTGGCCGGTTTTCTGCACGTCTTTATACTGGGTTTTCAGACCGGACAAGCTGCCTTGGGCCATTTTGTTGAAAGCATCCGTGCTGGTATCGTTGGCATCGCCGGCCGCGGTCGGCACTTCGCTCACCCCGATCACCTGCTGGCGCTGCCGGTCGGTGAATACCTGAATTTTCACACCGGGATTTTGCGCAGCGGAATCCTCGCGGGTTTGATTAACGAAAGCGCCAGGCACACTTTGCCGCTCAGCGCGGCGACGTCAATGCCTTTCGCCGACGATGCAGACGCCACGCCGGACGTGCCTGCCAGCCCGGCGGCCGCCATCATGAGGAATAGTGCGATTTTGATATTATGCCTGGTCATAGCCCTCAATCCTTCTCCGCAATGGTGTTCCATTAAACGTAGCAAGGGCCTCTAAATTACGCAACTTACTGAAAAAGAAAACTGTTTAGGTAAATTCAACCGCTTGCCCGGGTTGAGGGTTTGCATCGCTCGCCCGAGCAGCGAATAATAACGCCCTACTAGCATTGCGGGAGAAAACCATCGTGAAACACACCGCTTTCCACGCCGATGACGCCCGGCCCGGCATGCGTCAGTCCAGCGTACGCCGGCTCGGGCAGCTCGATCGAACGGAGCCGGACTGGCTGGCCGAAGAAGTGCCGGTCGCGCTGGTGTACAACGGTATCTCCCACGTGGTGATGATGGCGTCGCCAAAAGAACTGGACGCCTTCGCCCTCAGCTTCTCATTATCCGAAGGCATTATCGCTTCGCCGGCGGATATCTACGGGATCGACATCGTGCCGGCCCGTCAGGGTCTACAGGTTCAGGTCGAGCTTTCCAGCCGTCGCTTCATGGCGCTGAAAGCGCAGCGCCGGACGCACCGGCTGCGGTGTCTGCGGGGTGGAGCAACTGGACGACATCGGCAAACCCTTGCTGCCGCTCCCTTTTACGCAACTCTGGTCGCTGGCGCGGCTTGATCGGGTTCTGGATCGATTGCAAGACGTGCAGCCCATCGGCCGGCTCACGGGCTGCACCCACGCCGCGGCCTGGATCTCGCCGGAAGGGGAACTGTGCTATGGCGCCGAGGACGTCGGCCGCCACGTGGCGCTG
>QVOB01016471.1:0-19188 GCA_014839585.1 Pseudomyrmex concolor
TTTTATTCTCTCTTAGCGAAATCCTCAAACAAGAGAATAAATTTCTTTCATTATCCGTTTGTAAAAGACGGACAAAAGGTTTGAATTTCATCACCTTCTTTGTCGGTGATTCGAAGTTCATCAAAAATTTTAGGTTCTCGGGAAGAATATGAAGACATGAAATTGGTAGTAAAGATAATGATGTAACAAAATTGTAATCCTGAGAAAAGAGAGAAGAATTAATAAATACAACAATCTGTCTCTATCTATCAGCATCCGTTATTCTCGCAGGTACCCGTACGGCGGTAACGAATACACGTCGTCAGGTCCCGGCACCGGCGGCTACACGAATTATAATCATCAAGCGATGACGAATTACGAGCTTAGCGCCGACTACGTCGACAGCACGACGACTTACGATCCCCGACCAACGCAAACGCAAGTCGCGGACACCGTCGCTCCCGATACACCTTCGACTGTCACCGCGACCGGCGTGTTACCCAGCGTGGTCACCACCGGTAAGTAGTATTCCATATTCGCAATTCCCGAGACACGCGGATCCATTAGCCATTTTATCATTTTATCACGTCCCGGACGTCGAATACAGCGATAAGAAACCTATTATTTTTTTATTTAGGCCAGTCTCGTGTATGTAATACATATCAGAACAAATAATATGGAAAGAGAAAGAAATTTTGTAACAAAGTTTGGGGAAATATTTTATTGTCGAGAGATTAAAACTTCTTTGGTGGTTTAAGATGTGCAGTTTCTCGGAATTCTCGTTATTTTTGATAATTACAAGCAATAAAGAATTATATAGAAAAGAAAAACAAGATCTATTTCGGTATTAATGCGTTGTTGAAGCAGACCGAAGGCTGCGGATTAAAAGATCTTGTTAAATTAAATTTCATGAATACTAAAGATAAGTCTGTTTGTTCTTCGACTGGATTTCAAGAAACTTTACTTTAGAAGAGAATCTTAAATTGCATTTCGGTTACAAGGATATTTAACGAGGAAAATTACAAGAAATAAAGAAAATACTTTGCGCGCAACTCAAACGATATTTTTTCTTAATGTAAATTTGAACATTTGTTTTCTTACAACTGTGCGAAATTTTCTCATCAAATATCTTCGTAATTGAGACACTTAAAAAGTTCTTGAAAAAAATAGACATATGGTAATTCTAGAATTGCAAACTAATTTTCGCATTGTCTGTAGATGAAAGTATGGCACAATATTTTCTTTTTAATATTAATAATATCATGTTTACATCATTTCTAATAATAGAGAGGGATCAGGCCATATGAAGCCGTACGATGATATAATAAAACCAATATAAACTGCTATTATTTTTAAAAAATTCATACGTGTCGACTATTTTTGGAATCTCTCTTCGGTAATCAATAAAAAAAAACAAACAAACAAATTTGCGAAAAACAAAACGCACATAACGTTTCGGATGAGTTTCTTTTAATAATTTTTGTAGTCAGGTTTTCGAAGAAATTAAAGAACAAAATTGCTTCCGGAGCGCGTGCATATTGCACCAGAGATCATTTTAATAAATGCGCGCTATATTGCGGGATTGTAATTTTGTGGGTGCGCGACTGTTAAGTTCTCGCTTCGTAACTGGCACGCTAAATGCATTCCGGAGCACTGTCATTAACCCAGTTAATTGCGTTCGCGTCTTTAATGTCACTCAGACTCCCTTCTATTCCACGTCCTTGTCATCGATAATGATTTCTCAGGCAATATCGCAAATATTTCGCGTATTTCATTGCGCTCCATTTCTGCAATATCGGCATAAACTTCACTTCTTTTGTATTTAAGTTTTATTAGTAGGTAGTAAAAGCACACCAACGTTGTCACGATATTTACGTGAGAAAGAATCTCGAGTTCCGATATGTGTATAATGCTCGTCTTTAGATTTATTTCACAAGAATTGCGGCGTATCGTTACTTACTGAGATTAAGTTCAAGTCTGACTGGAACACACGATAGCAAAACTTTCCGGAGGAGCGAAGTGGATCAATGACGCGCCACCACATTGGCTGATACAACAACAATGTTTATCACTAGTTATCCAATAAAATATTTTTTTAAAACGTAAAAACAAATGCTTAATCCGTGATTTGTTTTTAATCTGGAAAAAAATCAAGAAAAACAATATTTTTCTAGTTGAACAACAATTGTCAAGAATTTATAAGTGGAAAAACATTACGTTAAAAAAAGTTTGTTAAAAAAGTTTGCTAAAATAATTTTTAATTAGTGATATAATTCAGAATAATACATATACATTATAGCTGCGTTCGGAGAGTGCGTTTATTTGCGTCATTCTGTCTTTGTTTTACATGTAATGAAGAAAAAAATAGAATGATACAATAGCGCAGATAACGTGTCTTCAGCCTATGTATGTGTGTGTAAAGTTTACAAGCTTTGTTACTTTCTACAATTTAAACATAAAAATATTTATTATCAAGTGCGAATGCAAACTTTTCTCAACGTATGCGTGAGTGTTATGTGTAATAGTCGTTGTTGTAGAATAGAAAATATGAGCGTTTATATACGTGAGGTCTCTGTTGGAGATAAACGTTAGCGTAACGGTAAACGTAATGTGGAATCCCGTCCCAAATGATACTTACAATTACTGTACTTATCTTTTTAGTTGTTAAATCTCATTTTAAGCAAGACATTATGTGAAGCTATATACTTCGATAATAACTTAAACCCAGTTCAATAAGTGCATATAGACGAAGTTCACGTTCATTTTACAGAGCGTTCCGAGAAACCATTAATTAATAAGAAGGTTTTACATCCAATTTTCCTTTAATAATTACTGGGGCACGATCTACGGATTAATTTCGAAAGTTACGAAGCGTAGAAATCGTATTTTTCGGATGAAATATTCCTTAAGAAGAAATGATTGACGCGAATATCCTCTTCGTAGAAATGACATCTTTCTCTCTTATTCAGTAATTCCACACGAGAGGATTTTCGGTTTTTCGGAACACAGGGAAGATATTATTTCTGGAATTATTTCGTAACGTGTGTTGTACATATACGCATCTGCGTTACTGCCTACGCTTTATTATATTTTTATTCGAGAAAAATTAGGAAAGAGTTTAACTTGTTCCTCTAGAAATATTTCGTATATAAGGATGAAATATTTAGCATGCAAGTCTGAACCCAAAACTGCATCCTTAACTTTGATTTTTCGACACATCAGGAAAATCTCTGTCCGCTTCTACAACCGGGAGCAGCGCAGGGGGTGGTAGCGGTACTGGCAGTGGCAGCGGTAATAGTGGTGGTGGGAACGTAGGTGGTGGTAACGGTTGTGGTAATGGCAGCGGCGGCGGCAGCAGCGGAGGTGGTGTTGGCAGTGGCGGTTCCGCCGCGGCCGCCGCCGGCGCTGCCGGGGGTGGAGGCGGGAGCGGAGGCAGCGGTTCGCTAAGTGGTGGCGGAATCGTCGCCGTAAAGCAGGAAAACGCTGTCGAACTCGCCGCTTTAGGCCACGGATCATACACCATGGTCGACTCGACGACCTTTCTGAGCGGTCAGCAGCAGAGGGTCAGCAACCCATCTGAGGACGACGAAGTGCCGAGTCTGCCCAGTATGTCACATGCGATATGTGAGATTACGTTTGTGTTTCCTTTGCATGAGCATGTGTGATCCGCTCCCTCTCTTTCACTCGCTTGTACAGCACTCGCTTACTCGTTTCTTGCAGAACGGCTCCCGAGAACCGATAGAGTTGAGGAGATGACAGAAGAGCGTAGAAAAATTTAATTATTTAATTTTGTCAATATTTTAATTTTGTTTTTGAATAATAAATGTGACAGATTTTAGTCGTATACAACACATTTATTTAATTATGTAATCTAAACGTGCGTTTCTTGAGAGAGACAGAAAGGCTTTATATCATTTTAAAATTATGTACTAAAGAAACACATACATAACACGCATATACAAAACACTATCTTAAAATAATAATTTGAGATAATATAGTAGGGTAAATGTATTATGTTGTAATGAAATCTCGAAGAGAGAAATACGATTTTTACCAGCAAAATCCATTAATCAACATGGAAACTAGTGCAGCCTCATGAAAAATTCATAAAGTTACTCAAAAATGGTAATTACTTGCTCTTTTATGTTACGAGGTACGACACTATCTATACCTTTTGGCCGACGCGATAAAATTATTATAAACGTTTTAACGTATTTAACTATATTGCGCGTATAATAAAAACGTCGGTCTTCTATAGCTTTATTCTAGAAACGTGAATGTTCGCGTCACACATGTATATATTGCTGAAAAAAATATTACGTTCCTCTGAATCTCCTATTTTGTTTATGCAGATCCTCTCCTCGGACAAACTTAATTTTTATATTTGTTGACTTTTATCTTTTGTTTGTGCACACATTTGCGATTTTATTAATAACCCGTATAGTTCGTAAAGTGATATTTTTATATAATTCTGTATTTTTTTTTTCTATATTTGTTGTTCGTATGTCGTACTTGTATAAAATTGCAATTTGTGTATAATTACTTTTGCATGTATTTATCTGCCGATAGATTTTCTGTTGAAAAGTGTCTTTTGATTTTGTGCGTATACAAAGCATAAATAAAAAATAGTTAGAATTGTTTTTAAATCAACAATCCCAAACACTACAGAATGAATAATTTTTTTCCGCTTTGTGTATACTTTTTTTATTTTTATTTTTGAATCTATAATTTAAACATAAATTAGTAATGATTACATAAAGATAATTTGTACGAAGAGATGAATATGTATTTCAATGCTAGCGCATTACGCTTGAAATTGATTTAATATCTTTTTGTTTTTAATAAATTCTTTCGCATTCTACTATATACATATAATATAATATGTATATATATTATAAATTTTTTTTATATCGCGTCCATTACGAAAGAAATACGAGCGGAAAATTCGCCGAACTTTTACAGATCCGGCACAGATCAGCGAGCTTCTCTCGAAAACGATAGCAGACGCGCACGCAAGAACGTGTCTGGTATCGACGGAAGAGATTCAGGAGGCTTTCCGAAAGTCCACCGATTTGTCCAGAATGATCTACTATAAAAACATGGGACACGAGGAGCTTTGGCTCGAGTGCGCTCAGAAGTTAACCACCGTCATTCAACAGATCATCGAATTCGCCAAAATGGTTCCTGGATTCATGAAACTTTCGCAGGACGACCAGATCGTATTATTAAAGGCCGGTATGTAATTGCATTTTCTTCTATACTTACGTAGTTTTCTCGAGAAAGGATTTTTTTTCCGCATAATCCAGTGCATTGTAAATTTTATGACTTCAATTATCTCCTCTTTAATTCTAAAATATACAACGGGTAAGTAATTACATCTTATCTTTTATTATAATTATTTGGTTCAATAAGGTTATCTCTAAGTTTTTCTAATACAAATTTACACTTTATTTTACTTGGAATAAATTGACGTCGAAAATTTATTAAAGTTTTATTGATTCTCTTAAACTAAAGTAATGGAGATAATATTGTAGCTATTTTAATTACATCACTCGTCTTTTATTTTGTTAGAACAAAGAAAACTTAATTAGGGAGAATATATATGCTAATATTCAGTTAAACTGTAACAGGTTCCTTCGAGTTGGCTGTGCTACGAATGAGCAGGTATCTCGATCTCCAGCAAAATTGCGTCCTGTATGGCGACACCTTGCTGCCACAGGAGGCATTTTACACGACGGATACGGCGGAAATGAAGCTTGTTTCCTGCGTGTTCGAGCTGGCCAGAAGCATCGCTGAACTAAAGCTCACCGAAACCGAGTTGGCGCTCTATAGCGCGGTTGTTCTACTTAGCCCTGGTGAGTGGTGTAAACAACTCTCACGCTCATTAAAAAACTTAGAAACATAAAATTATCTCAAATTATTTAATGAAATATTGTGATAGACTTAAGCGCTTTATAAGTTTAGTATGATACAATATATACTCGTTGAAATAATATTAAAATATTATATACGTTATCCTATCATAGAGTGGTTTGTTTATATAATTTTATTTAAAAAATTAAAAGGTCATGCTTATATATATATTGTGTGTATATATATTGTGTGTGTATATACATTGATAATTATATATTAGATATTTCTGTTTTTTCGTTGGTGTATTTTAACTTATTGACACGGTGTGATTTATTAATGGGGATGAAACTCACAGATCGACCGGGACTGAAGTGCCTGGGAGACATCAACAGGCTGTCACAGGCGGTGATAAGGGCACTGAGATCGGAACTCGATCGGAACCACATGACTCCAATCAAGGGCGACGTGACCGTGTGCGACGCGATTCTCGCGAAAATACCGCAGCTACGGGATATCTCATCGCTGCATATGGACGCGCTGGCTAAGTTCAAGCGGTCGCAACCGCATCTCGAGTTTCCGGCCCTCCATAAAGAGCTGTTCAGCGTCGACAGCTGAATCGCTCCGACATGTGACATGACGCGGAGCGTTGTCCCGGCGCTGCCGAGCGGACAAGGAACGCGATCAGCGTCGCGAACTTTGTTCGGTGAGTCCGACCGTCCCGGAAGAGAGAGAAATAATCGACGATCTCGTGGCATCGGGCACCGGAAGTTGACGACGCTTACTAAGAAGAATCCGCGAGCCAACTCGGATACGAAAGATCTCGATGACGAAGAGCAAGATGATGACAAAAACGCTGTCGGCGGATCGATCGCGCCGACGATTTGTCTCGTCGTGAAGCGATCAGACGCGATTACGTTGCCTGCGTTGAAAATAACGGAGCAAAGGCAACGCGCGAATCACGTCAATCGTTTGTGTTACGTTATCATTTTTGTTACATGCCCGACCTTGCGAATCTCCGGACCGGAGATTTGTGCTGATAAAACCAGTATTTTTAAGACGATTTATGTGTGTGTATATTGAGCAAGGGTGCTCGGAGAGGCGAATACCAATGTCGACTGATGCTTGAAATTCGTAATCGTGTTCGATATAATTTTTAGTGAAGATGAAATCATTAGAAATAATCTAATACAGTTTGACGTGGCATGACGTGACAAACTATCATAAATTACTATCTATTATCTATATACGGAAATTTTAGATTTATCTGATTTAAAATTGGTCTCGGTGTACAGCGAATTAGATGACTATTCATATACTTATTTTATCATGGTCAAAACTTCAAACTCTTAAGAAGCGCAGCTTTCTGATGTTTCTGTTTTTTTTCTTCAAGTTGAATTGTCTTGTTGACTTGCCCGGTCATTTTTGAGTCTTTTGAAGTAGGAAATTTAAAACTAATTTCACAACATTCTGTTATTAAGATCCATTTGGCGAACTTCATCAATAATCTGACGATATTTTTACATACATAAAGATGCTTGCAAACCAAGCATTCTTAATGAATTTTTGAATTGAATTTTATCTGAATCTCTATCTGTATTAATTTACATGTTCTAAAAAATATTATATGTGTGTGTGTGTATATATATGTGTATACATATATATATGTATATATATGTATACGTACGTATTTACACGTACGTCAGGCTTGTATATTGGCTTATATGCAAATAACTCGTATCGAATAACCTAATATTTAGTTGTTCATCAATAATATTTGAGAACATTGATTTCTTATAATAACAACTTTGAGTTATCTTCTTTATTTTTGTTATATCAATAATTTGATTACTGTTATTTTTATTTTTGTTATTTAGTTATATATTCTTGTATTCATAAATATAATTTGTTTTTTTTTTTCTATTTCTTACGTTCAAATATTGCTGTATTCTTCTCTTTATTATATTTTGTAATTTAAAAGAATGCTTTACATAGTGAGAATATTTCGATTTTTTAAATTTTTTATTATGTTTTGACCTTTTACATTTTTTATTCTTTTTAATTAAATTTTTAAATATGTGTGCTGTAATATATAAAAAATAATGCAAGCAGACTCTTGTATTTATAAAGAAAAGTTTTTATTTTTCGAAACGTGCTTAATTATTTGCACATTATATTATTTATTGATCGATAAGAAAAATTACTAATCACATATAAATATATTAACATATATAAAGAAGGCATGATACAAAAAATTACTGATTAAATATACAAAATGTGAAAGATGTAGCAACTTTATAAATTATCATTTTTAGTTTATATATATTATTTTATGTATTACACGAAACAAAAACCAGTTAATATATTGTCAGCAAAATATGTGTTTTTACAATCGACAACGAGTTAGCTTATACGAGGGTTGTTTTATTTGTTTTTAAAAAAGTACTTTATCGCGCGCAAACGGCTATTTGACATCTTGCAAAATCGCTTGTCCGAGTACCACTGTATCGAATGTTCGGGAGTTGTGTGCACTGTTATATTTTTTCATTAAAACAAGAAATAGGGATAACAAAGCAACTCTGTACAAAATTAAGGAGGACAACTTTCGATTCTCTTATGTTGTGGTCAAATGTTTTGTATATTTTAATTTGTGCGATAGATACGACACAGTGAACAACAATTGGCACACCAGTTTTAACTCTTTAATTATTCAACCATTCTAATAACAATTAAAGCTCTAAAAAATATTGAGAAAAAATGTTTTAAGCGAATCCACATTCTCTCACAGATGTGCGTTTTATGAAAATAAATACAAAATATACTGTAATATTTTATTACAATTGATAAATATAGTTTATATGAAGAGTAGTCTGAGCAATTTGACTGAGAGAGAATTCGATGCGCTTTAAAGGAGTTTCTAGAGAAGTATAATTTGTAAATACGCTTTATATGGTTATCAACAATAAAGTAAACCAGCTCTATTTCTCTTTTGAACGTCTTTGATTGTTTAATTTATCAAAAACAACAAACAATGATAAAAATATAACTTTTATCTCAAATTTTCGCACATGAGAGAGTAAGAGAGAGATACAATAACATTGACAAGTTTTCATAATTACAATTTATTCGCGAATGTTAGATTCTGTGAAGTATTGTCTGTGAACATCCTGAGCAAGGAATAATACTGATGAATGAATATATTCGGAGGTTGAATTAGATTTGCTATGACAAATAGTTCATTGATGTTAATTTTCATTTTCATTAATAGTTTATTGATGTTAATTTGATTGGTTACAAAATCTCTTCCGAACTTCCCCAGAAAAGCTTATTCACTATTTTTGACGGCTTCATTTTGAGATTCTGAAATTTTGATTAAATCTGATTTATCTTCCATGATATTCATTTGCAATTAATCAGGTGGCCTGCATTTCAAATGGATAGTGAATTTATTTTCAACCACCGTCGTAAAACAATAATTTCTCTTTGTTGTTATATTCTAGCTCCAATTTTAATTCCGAACGCAACGTTGATTGTTTAAATGTTGTATTTGCGTCTATGTTTGAATTGGAATGTGATAGATAATCCAATAATAGATCATTTTTCGCAAAACTATGTAATTTATATATAAATTACGTGGAACATGTTTGTTGTAATAACGTAAACAAACAGTTTATTTTTCCACGATTGGTTTCTAAATTTACAGAATGTCCCAAAAGAGTGACAATATCGTTTTAATTCTCTTTAGCAGACATTTATTTTTGCTTCTTAATTATTTCAGATTTAACTAATTCTAAGTAATATTTTCTTACATATTTTGTTCCACCTGTTTATTTAATTCGTTATGCATACAAATATATATATTGCGCAATATAAACATCTTTGAAATAATTATTTTTATCTTACAGATTTTTAATCATTTGTACTTTCGCGTTTCTTTTGGGACGGTCTGTATTTTTTTCTCTCGCGTTATAAAAATTATTATACATTAAATATTGAATTTGTTGTGCTTATCTATATTGTAAGAAAAAATATTGTGTCGTGCAAATTAGCATATTGTTCTTTGCGATCAACTCCGTTGGTCCTTACGTAAAAATTAAATGCCGATAGATTACTTTACGTACGTAGCAAGAGATAAGAGTATCGATAAAAGTATCGATTTGACGCTTTTCTCAAAAGACAACCGAGTGGTTGTCTATTCTTGGTCGGATGATTCTTCTTAGAAAACGTCAAGATAAGCGTGCGCTTAAGGTGAATCTAGAGCTGGACAAATAATAGAATCACGCAAAAAAAAGAAACCATTGATTTCCGACTGGAATGCCGGTACACAGTCTCGTCAATCGTTGACAGCCACTTGAGAAGAGTTTATAATATAATGGTGTTTTTCGCTCAATTTACTTTCCCAATTTGACGATTTCTCTGTAGATTATTTGCATACCAAGAAACAATTAAAATCCTATTTGAGATAAAAATGTTTCAACATAGTTCTTCGAAAAAAAAATGTTAAAGAGGTCATGAACAATAAAAATTTTATTTTGTTTTTTAAGTTTTGTGAATTTCGGTGAAAAATACGTTTTATTTCAAGTTCAGGAGTCTAATTGATTTTTTTCCGAAACTCAACTTAACATAATGTTAAGATCGATTTCGGCACTTTATCCGATCGCGCAGATCGTGTACCGACGTCCGACGAGGTCGCGATCATCTCACGTGCATTCTTCACGACGATGACGACGATGACGACGTTGACAACGTCAGGAAACACAAAAAAATACAACTTGTCGACTGAATAGTTCTATACTCATACGGTGCTTACGACAGGGAGCAAAGCAGATACAAGCGTTGTTTAACCGTATGTTCGTCTCTCCTTTCTGTTGCAGAATTATTTCCTTCGTAATATGAACGTATTGGGCCTTAAATAACTTTGTTATATATAAAGTATACATACAAAAAACAACATAAAGTATATATATATATATATACAGAAGATATATATAAATATAAACTATAAATATAAATACATATGCGTGTGTATGTGTATATATACGCGCGCATGAGCGCGCGGGCGACCACGTCTGATCGAGACGCAAGGATGTATACGCATACGCGTGCGTTTCTCGTTATAAGATTATATTATATAGACGGAGAAAAAGAAAAACTTCGCGAGTGTGCGTGTGAGACGAATGAGGCGCGAATATGTTTGCTTGTGTGCGAGCGAGAAACGACAAAAAAGATTCATACGAATACAAATTAGAGGGAGAGAGAACTGCGAGAAAGAGATATCGGTTGTTACGATATGTATATATATATATATATATATACATGTACATATGTATATGTGTATATATATGTATACACACACAAAGTATATATTGTATTAACTAAAAAAAGAAAACCAAGGGAGGAAGGAGAGAACGAGAGAAGAATGATTAACCGGGGGGTCCCGCCAGGACGATCCGGGAACGACGCAAATAATATAATATTATAATCGAGGGACTGGCGTTACTCATACGTGATAAAGAATCTCGATCGGGCCGCCCCCGCGCGACATAGAAACCGATATTATCGCGTCGTCGAGCATACGAGGGAAGGCAAACCCAGCGAATAGCGTTGACGAAGGGTAGAGCTTATTGCAGAGGGCGAGGAACCGTGACGTCGCACCGGAGTTGACGTAATTAGACGCAATAATGACGAGAACGTCTTTATCACCATTTTTTTTTCTTCAAATTTTTTTTATCTTAATTTTTAATCGTCTCTCTTTTCTTTCTTCGTTCTGTGGTTATTTATTTATTAAAATTATTAAAATTTAAAATTACATTTTTTAATGAAGATTAATGACAAAATTCTTGTCTCTAGTAATAAATTAAGAGCAAAAATATCTTTGTCAACGTTATCAATTAAATTGTACGAGCCGTGAGACAAGCAGCTTCTTCTTCCCGCTTGTACAATTAAAATGGGACGCGTTTATTCGCCAAATATTCAATTCAATATAATATACACACAAATTTGCCGTAAAGAGAACGCGATTGCAAGTATATATATATAATATAAAACATGGTCTTCTATTTAAGATAGAGCTTTGTATCTAACTGTGCTGTCATATATATTAACGTATCGTTATATCGACTCAATGCAGAAAATGTTTCTTTAAATTTCAAAGAATATTTGGCGCGTACGTGTTCTTTTTACAAAACATCGGTAGCGGTCACGTGTTCCGGCGCCGCCGCGACTTCGAGTAGTGATTCAAGTATAGTTCTGAGCTACTTTAGCATAAATACATACATATAAATAAATATATATAAATATATAAAAATAAATATATATAATATAAACGCTATATATATATATATATATATATGAGAATATATTTCGGCGGAACGATCGAGGTTCGACGGTCTTCATGATTGATGATAAAATACGTGAATGAATGTTATAATCGAGAAATTTCGTTCCTGAACCACCCCGGTTGGGTCTCACGTGACATAACAGACTCACATATACACACATATACACACACAGACAAACATACACACACAAATAGACAGACAAAGGGTGTGAAAGAGAGAAAGAACGAGAGAATGAACGTGAGAGCGAGAGAAAAGTGTAATTCAAATTAACGCGTGAATGCTAACTTTCACGGATGGCGTAGATAGAACTAATTGATCGCATTATGCGCGCGCATTAAAAAAAAAAAATAAAAAAACAATTTTTTTGGTACTGTACGGCACTGTATAATGCGTCTCTTTATACGTAAAAAAAATCCGTACTTCTTATGGATAAAAAATAAGAAAGAAAAAAATAGATACAATAGCCCGTCGTCGCATGCTGAGACACCCTCTCGAAGCGTTTATACGCACCGTCACCGGCTTTCCTCGCTGTCGTCGATCCTTGATCGAAAATCAGGGCGGAGAAATCAGAAAGAAGATCTAACGAGTTCTTCTATTGTTTATCGAGACATTTTCGCGACCGCCCGTGTATTTTTTAGATGAAAATTGTCGTTAGGTGACTGATAAAAAAAAAGTATTCGTACGCTTTTGCGTCGCGTTACTAAGTAATAAAAGTATAAGATATAAAATTACGTTGTTAAGAAAAAATGCAGGATGATATAAAAAGAAAAAAAAAGTATTCGTACGCTATCGGGTTTTACCCCTATAGTTACATCGGCGCGTTGTCAAGAGTAAAGTAATATTAAAGAAATATTAAAATTTGTACGTTGTGTATTTTCGCTTTTGTTATAAATATTTCTAACTTGTTATACAACGCGTTATTTAAAGTCTTTGTTACTTATAAAAGTACGTACATAGCTCGCGTTAAAGTGCAGCAGTTTTATTTTAAATCTATTTGTAGCGATGACGTGCGAATACTGTCGTTTGTTTTATTGTATAATATGGTGAAGTTGTTCCGCGCGAATTTTATATATATATATATATATATGTGTGTGTGTGTGTGTGTATGTGTGTGTGTGTGTGCGTATACATATGTGTGTGTATATGTATATATATATATGTATATATATATATATATATATATGTATATATATATATATTTATATATATGTGTGTGTGTATATGATTATTGCAGCTAATTAATATGTAAACTCTAAACGGTATAAGCGGGGTCTGATAGGACCGTTTTTAACTACAGAAGACGTTACAGAAAACTTTATAGCGCTATATTATTTGTTTGTATTTATAAAGTTTAATATAAATGAAAATAAAATCTAATTTCCGCACTTAGATTCCACGGGCAGTTTTTATTTCTTTTCTTTTATGTACAATTTTTTTGATTTTTTTTGTACACATACAAGTGTGTTGTATTATTGTAATCTATGAAGCGTTCTCTCTTATGTTGTTACGTAAGTAAGATAGCTTATACTGTTTAGGGGTAATAGTCTCTAACAGTTATCACATCAGTTTAGCCTATTATTGTCTCAATTTTCTTTCTACATTTTGTAAAATGTATGAGTTTTGCTTCTAAATATGTTTCGCTTATTTTTTGTAGGTAACATGTTGTAATTTCTTAATGTAAAAAAAAAAGAATATACATTAAAAATGTGATAATTGAGATCTTTAATGGGTTAAAAGTATCTGTGTTAAAACTGCGCAATTTGCAGTTGCAGAGCGGTCGCGAAATGTTAAAAATGTATTATAGTAGGTTCATTACATTTTGTTTGTTTGTTTATACATATATGTATATATATACACATATATATATGTATATATATTGTATATATATACATTGTATGTATATATATGTATATGTATATATATTGTTCATATATGTATACTTTTCATGTGTGTATATATATATAACTTTTTTTTATTCGAGTTTTGATAAATACTGGATCAGTAATCATATGTATTGAAGGAACTATTCACTTGAAATGACAACTTGCATTTTTTGCATATGCATTTGATAATTATCGGATAGAGCATTGTTTATTTGTTAATGTGTTGACAGAAATTTTATATACCAGTTTAATATATGCATAATATTGATGAGAATATCAGAAAACTGCTCATCTAGTATAATACATCAATAGAATGTTAATATTTTTTCATTATTTTATGTCTGTTACATCTTTAAAAACGTTAGATACTAATCTTGAAAACAAGATTTACTTTTGTTTTCTTGTTTTCCGCATCTATCAAATCGTTTGATTTCTTTAAAATGTTTCTGGTCGTTTTCAAATTTTCAAAAACGTTAATAAAATTTTTTATCTGTTTTTTCAATATCGTGATATTCAAATTCTTATATTTTTATGTGTCTTAAAATTTTGTTTTATAATTAGTAATAAAGTGTTAAAACTTGATGTTTCTTTGAATGATTTTCGTGAGTTCTGAAAATAATCGTAGTCTTCTATCGAGATAAATGAGCAATATATATTGTCTCTTTTTATAATTGTCTATAAAACACGGAGTTTGTTACAAAAGCGAAACATATTTAAAATAGTTTTAGATTAAGGTAAAATCATAATTGCGCAATCTCCTAATTACAATTATTACGATAAATGCGAATAAGATCGTACCTAGACAAGTGAGAGAAGTAACTCTCGGATGCATATGCAATTTTATTCTAGTACACGAGCTTTACATATAATTAACAGTAGTTAATTAGACGAGAAATAAAAGTCTAAACATCAGAGAAAGAAAGCTTTATTTACTCAAAATTATTCTTATAAATATTTATCAGAATGATGTTATACTTTATGTTATTTCTAGTAGTATGTTATTTATTTTCTAGTGAAATAGACAAGCAGACTAAGATTTTATGTATAGTATTAAAAATATTTAGATATAGAGAATAAATTTTTTTTTAATTGGTTTCACATACTAACATATGATCGATTATTATTATTGATATATTTTAACGCTTGATATTATTTATTTTCTGACTTGCAATAATTTTATTTTTATCTCGTGAAAAAAGAAGTAATCAATTCACCTTTATACCACAAATAAAGCACGAGGATAATTCATCATTTTATCGCAACATATCGATGAAAACTTTTCATTAAAAAAAAAGAAAAAACATTACAGTCTGCCCGTAAAAGTGTACAAAAATAAAAATCGATATGCATTCGGGAGACTCGAAACAGATCGACTGGAAGATCGGCGAGAGCGACGGCGAATCAGTCACGGTGCGCCGACTGACACGCTTTCGGACGGTTACATATACTTATAGCAAAAAAAAAAAAATTAAAAGAAATGCATATTATTCTGCCGATTAACGAGTAAGTGTGTAGGATTCGTTTAATTGTAGATCAACCACGTACACTGTCACACGTTACGCGCGAATGCAAAATGCATACCATCTACGACCCTTCTTCGCTCACATCTCTATCCCTTTTACTCGAGAGCAACACGCACACACGTATATATATATATACTCACACACAAACAAACAACATAACAGACACACATATACACAGAATACACAAACATATTACATATAAGGCGCAACACACACAGACACATATACACGTACGCACGTTGCAATTACACGTTATTTTATCGCCACTTGGAGTTAAATTTTATAATATATAATATATATAAAAAATATATATAATAAATAAAAGTTGACGGATAATATATAGAGTTATATTAAATATCTAAACACGCGCGAAAGTACTCTTTTCGTGTGTTTTTCATATGTGAACATATTTCCTTTGGCTCTCTCGTATTCTTTCCCTATAAAACATAGTTTGTATACATGAAAAAAAGAAAGGATAAAGAAAATATTTGCAAACAAAAATGTCCTTGCTCTCTATATCTTTATTTATATTGTCACATAAAAGGTTACAAATGTTATATATTCATACATATATTTCGCTTACATGTAACATAGCTTATCGTTTCAACGCGAACTAACATTAAAGTACTGCATGTGTTATTCAGGCTATAACCAAGTTGTTAGTAGAATTTATATAACAATAATAATGTTTATATTTTAATAGCACTTTAAATTAGTATTGTTCAAATATTTTCTTTGTCTTAGAATAATTTTTTGCATTTATATTTAGAGAATTTCTTTTTTTCCAACAACAACTCTATTTGTTTAATATTGTATATAAATAGTACAATTACTTGTATATTGGTAATACGATTACCTTTGATATTTTTCACAAATTTTTCGGGAACCACACTAATTGTAAAAATGTGGTATACAAATTTTTCTTTTATTTACTAATTCTTCTTTTATTTACTTATATTTAATGTTTAAACATACACAAAATTTTAGCAGGAATATATCCTATCTTACAGGTCTTCGATATTGCTATAATGCGATACGTACTGTGAACCAGTTGAGCAATGATTGCAGATCGTGGAACAAGAAATCAATGCCACAAACGCGTGTACGTATAGACAAATTATTTAGAATATTAATGAATATAGGTTCCAAAAAGCAGCAAACCATAACACTATGATAAAGACTTTCAGTAGTAGATGCATATAATAAAATCTGTAATACGTGAATTTTTTATTTTGTTTGATTCTACTTAATCATAGACAAAAACATAAAACGAAAACACTCTGTTATTACCTTTTACGTCTAATGAGAGCACTTTTTAAACTGCTGTTTGTTTGATTTAGTAAATACAAACGTATGCCTTTGCAGTAATTGAGAAGATAAGTTTTCCAATCAAAGTTTTCCATGTTAAAATTAAACAATTGTTGATCCTGCGTACTTAAGCGATTCCACATCGTATGAATGTTGTGGTTACTACAAATCCATTCACTAAGGATGAAAGGACTGGCTCTTTTTATTAATCCATGGACTTTCTTATACTCTTTTAGCATTCTAAGAAACATGAAGATATACAATTTCGATGCAAAATTATATTTATTATAAAAACTACTTGTGCACAAGAAGATGTAACAGATTGTTACAATACCTTGGTCGATGACCTGTGATCACTCTTGCAATGTCTATAAACACTCCAGGAAGTAAGTGATAAAACAAAATATAAATTTGGTATATAATTTTTTGAGATGTTATAGTGATCATCGGTTCCCATAGTATATTATTTATGGGATATACAGTTTTTAATGCTACTATGATGGTCAAAAATTCACGCCACTTCGGTCCATCATCAGATGTAATGCAATTATAGATTCTCGTGTTAGAATTGTTTCTGCATAGCCTAGAAATATAAGCGCTTTAATATTTTATACTAATTGGACTGTCGAGAAATATTACGAATCTGTGATATTAAAATCAAGTCGATATCGTACTTCAGTTCGATTATTTATGTATTGTGACACGTATACTTTAAAAAATATTTTTTCTAGCTGCAATCTGACATACGCGTAAATATGCGAAAAAATTGCTTTTTGCGAGAATAAAGAAAACCGTGAAAATACTGAGCGTGAATAAAATATATACCTAAATTGATTACAAACGTCCCATGCACTTGCGATTAAAGCATTTACAGTTATATCAACGGGCACTATCTGTGCCTGTACGTCGCCATTACACCACATAACTCTCATGATACCGGACTGAATAAATATTGTCATTTGCATTGGTCCACCGTAGGAATTGGTCCATCCGGCTATTGGTTCGTCAGCGGTAGGTACAACTGCAAAATTACACTTACTTAGTTATCTTACTACTGAAAAGTAGATTTGTTAAATATATTTGATTAGATTTAAATATATTTGATATTTCTCACCTATAGAAGGTCGAAATATTCCAAGTGGTATATTGTTGCTTTCTTTAGAGAGGAGCGCTTCTGCAACGGCTTTTGAGAATGTATAATTATTCAGCCATTGGAAGTGTGTTTCAGCCATAATTCTGCAAAAAATCATAATTTTTTCTACAAAAACACGGATATATATATATATATATATATACATATATATATATAATAAATATGTCTACAGTAAAATTCCAGTAATTTCAAACATGAACAATTTAGACTCCATTATGGATCAATAGTTTCCTCCATTATTGATTATGCATATTTTTTGATTTTCGAGTGACTGAGCAACTCGTAAAGTTTATTTTTGTTCTAGAAAGAGAAAGATATAATTGTTGTTGCTACCAATCAGCTATTAATTAGAACAAAAAGAAAATAATTTCAAATTCTAGGAAGAATCGATCTTATGAGCTTGAAATTACTAGAGTTCTATTGTATATATATTAATTATATACATACATATATAATTAATTATATAATTAATTAAGTCGTCTTGATTTAATAAACACACAAGTATAATTTTTTTTTTTTTTAAACAAGATTACATACTGATATATTTTTTCACTGAATTTCTTTTCAGGTAAATTGCATGACAATTCAATCAGATAATCGGGATCGATCGGACATGTGTAAAAACGTTCATCAATATTTTTCATATAAGTGTTTGAATATATGGTGGATGTGTATAGAAATGCCTGGAAAACGTCGATATTGACCTTTAATACACTTTCAAACAAGCAATACTAAATATAAACTCAATAATGTGTTTGTAATATACATATATGTAATATTAAAAACATTATTTTATAAAAAATAACACTCAAATAATGTGATAACATTTTTTTTAGGTAATAATTTGCAAAAACTTCGCACTTGTAATTTCGGCATATGTTTTGCAAGCGTTAAAAGTTCTTTAGTACCACCGACGTTTAATATAATAGTTTTATGTACTTTCTCATTAAAACGTACTGTCGCCGCCACATGAAAGACTATAGATACCTACAATATAGAAGATTATTAACGTTTGTATATGTATAAATAATATAATAAATAATATAATAAATAATATAATATAAATCTCATGTGCTTACTTCTCGCATTAACATATTCCTGTCATGTTGAGACAATCCTAAGTTTTCGATAGAAAGATCACCGAAAATCGG
>QVOB01016493.1:0-15691 GCA_014839585.1 Pseudomyrmex concolor
AAATTATTTCATTGGAATAATTTCATTGGAAATTTCTTTGGATTTAACAAAATTTGTTAAATCTAAAAAAACCGTTTCTCTCTGTGTACATGTGAATAATATTACTTGTGTACACACGTACTTCTAACGTGGTTCTGCGCGTTAACTGGAAGAATCACCGTGCTCGCAAGCACGCCCGACATCCGTAACCCGTCATCCGCTGTCGCAAACAACCTGCAGCCGTTGCTTTACGCATCCAAAATGCACCACGTCGCTCGTCGCGAGAAGAAATGAGAAAAACACGGGCGAAAATGCATCGCGCTCATCTTTTTCCGCGCGCTCGCAAACGCTTTCTAGCGTCGCTGAAAGGGGATCATTGTCTCTTTTTAACACTCGCGACAAGACAGACCGTCCGTCTCTCTTTCTTGCGCCTCTGAAGAGCGCAATCCTCAAAGCGTAAAGAAATCACAAGATCAAGGGAAAGTTCGATATAAAAAATAAAAGCAATCGAGCTATCTATATATATGTATTCAGCCTCTTTCTCTCTTGCGATCGAGAAATTTCTTCTTTCTTATTCGACTCTCTATAGATCATTCGCAATTCTATCTTGCTTGATTAATTTCATATTACTTTACCGGATCTTTCTCAACGCGAGAATGTTTTGAGAGATGTTCCTGGAAGTGAGAACAGAAAGAATTTTTTTTTACAAGAGAGAATTCCGCGCAAGGACAATTCAATGCGAATATGTTTGTAAATGTAACAAGTGTTATATTCATCACAAAAATTTTTTTGTGATTAATTACAGTTATTATTGTCCAATTATTGCTATTATTAACAAACTTATTATTCTATTTGATTATTCTATTCTATTTTGCTTTGGTGCTGTGGTGTGTTATAAAAAATTTTGAAAATTATTTTTTTCGGGCTTGAACCGCGTTAGTATCATTTTCATACCAATCTTTTGTGGACAGTTCACTTCGTCAGTTTCAACAACAGCCTGTATCTTCAGGAAAATTATTATTAATGATAATACAATTTTTTTTCGCTAGCATCAATAAAAAATAATGTAGTAGCTCAACAATTCATCTTGGCTCTCAAAATTTTCAATAAGTAGCGTACATTAAAAAAAAAAAAATATGAAAGATTCTCGAGATATTCAATAAGCATTGTACGTACGTATACAATCGAGATTCCTGTAGTACAATAGCCCGTCGTGTTTTCTGAAGAAAAGTAAGCGCTCTCGTAGCTGTTCCCTTTTTTTTTTTTTTTTTTGCTCTCACCTTTTATTTTTGTGCGCTTCGTTTTTAGCAGAACTCGCAACATCTCTCGACGCGCTGCGGGCACATCCGACGTGTTTCCCTCATTACGTCTGACTATCCATCATCGAGCGTGCAACAGCCGCGCGCGGTCTTTATGCGCGATAGGTCGTTCCGTCAACCGGAGAACATAAACCGGAAATGCAATGATCCAACGTCGTAATGAAGAAGTATCAATCCCGAGTCGGGAAAAACATCCAAATTCTCGTAAATCACGCTTGAAACGCGTAAAATGTAAATGCACTAAACAAAAACGCGCGTTATTTGTGTGTGTTCGATACATAAATTCCACGTAGACAAGATCACATATAAAATATATATTGATGACGCGCTTCGAAACTTTGATTTTGCTTCATGTCGATATAAAGAAGATCAATGTTTTATCGAAACAGCCACGTATATTGAACAATGAATATATTTCTTCTTAAAATAGCAAGCACGCGTTCGAAATATCTGGGTCACAACGCACCCCGCCGAAGATGGTGTGTAACTCGCATTCGAAGAAGATCACGGATAAAAGATGTCCCGATCCCGTTTTCTCTCTTCTTTCTCACGCGGAACGGAAACGCCCAAGATTCATGTTACTTTTTGAACAGCCGTTTACGACTCGCGCGAGGTCGAATGGCTGATAATATTTTCCAGAGTTGTTTCGTTGCTTTACGATCGCCGGCACGCAGCAACGTGGCGCAACGACGACGACAACGACGACCGATGATGTCGAGAAAAAACGCGACGAAGAAAATAGGTACGTTAAAGGATAATCGACAAGCTGGAGAAATAGCCCGTGTGCAAACAAGTAAGTAAGATACACGAGCACGTCTACAATACGGTGTCAACGGAGAGATGAAGCGCCGGCGGAGTAGCGAGCTCGCGAGATAGCAATGTTTTATCGGGAGCTACATGCGATTTCGTTTTTATGGTCAACGAAGTATCACCGCGACGACGGAGTTTCCTCTCAGCCGAGGGACTGCGAAAGACATCGTCGGTCTGAATATAAATTGCATAAACGCGCACACAAAATTGATCTTGTCCCTCTTAGAGCTGCGGGACTGCAAAATTTATTTTAATAACACGGTCCGGTGCGTTTTGCGCGCAGCGCAGCGCGAACGAGCTGGACGAGCGCGTAAAAATGAAAAGTAACTTTCTCTATAAAAGCGAGTCGTTGCGTTTGTGCGAGACGACGGAAAATTCAGGAGATAAGGTTTATATTAGAGCGGACGAGAGACGTATGCTTTGTTCTCTTTCTTTCTGTTCTCTTTCGCGCTGTGCTCCCGCTCTCTCTTCCCATTCACTCACTCTTTCCTTGCTCACACCATCGTCTACTTATGCGCTTGCTCGTTCTTTCGCGGAAATGTTTCGAGACAGGGCGTTCTTGACACTTTTATCCCGTACATCTCCCTTACGAGGACGTTTTGCGAATATTTCGCCCATGAGGAACTTGTCCCCTCGCCCGCCGAAAAGAACCAGGCAACGAACGTGCTCCTGAATTATGTGACGCTTTCAATTTCATTTATATCGCGCCGCACGAATATTCGCTTCGGAGGCGCTGCGCGCGAGATACCGGTTTTATTATGTGCGCGCGATATTCTCTCTCTCTCGATACACGTGGGATAAAATTCTCTTTATAATCGAAATGTGTTTCCGTCCCCTTTAGAACGTGATAATATAATTCAATATACATGTGTTTTTTAAGTTACATCTGGGAAAACGAAGTTTAGTATTATCACGGGTTTAAAATTTGTTGTAATTCTAAACAACATTTATATCAATTGCGTTTGCCATTTTGACTTTATAAAATATACAATTTTTTGTGATGTAAGGAATTAAGTAACGAGCAACGGTATATGCGAATCGTGCGCAATTTTGTGCGCTAACAATTGGAACGGGTTTTTTTATTAGAAGCTCACCGTGTTTTTTCTTTCACGTCGCCTTGAATCCGTTAGAAATGACGCGAACGACTTCAGAGTCAACTACCACGACAGTCTCGTGATCGCAAGAACCGTCTGGGTGAGCTCGCTGAAAGGGCTCGTACTTCATTCGGCCGGTGAATATTGCAGCGGCCATTAACTCAACGCCGTCTCTAGCCCGGGGTTTGTTAATTTTTCAGCGGCCTCGACGACCCTTTGCGCATCTATTACGAGAGACTCGTGTACGCTTGAACGAACGGCGGCGTTTCGTTCGTATCGCCATTGTGCGCCGAATCCCGCCCTTTCCGGGAAAGGGTAGCGCGCGCGACAACCTCTTTCTCTCCCGTGTGCGTTCATAAAAATAATTTGTCTTTGTCCGACCTGTATTTTCCGACCTAATATTATCGCGCGTGAAACACGCACGACTATTTGCGGAACGCGATTTTTCTCTCGAGTCTGATAATAGAATAAATATTATATACGCGTACTAATATTATATACGTGCGCACAATTTGTTACATATTATTATCTTAATGTTGCAGGAAAGCAAGGGTACATTGCCGAAAAATAAATTTGACAAATTTACATTTGCAAGAGAGACCGGGGCACAAAGTGATTCAAAATAAATTTAAAAAAAAAGATGAAATGTATGCAATATTATGTACATATTAGGTACATTGTATAATAGTTTCACATCTTTTAGCTTTAAGAAAAAAATGTACATTATCGCATAAGCCACATCACGGATATTCCGATCGTAATTCAATCGCCGTGATCAATCATTGAATTTCTAAATGCTCCGTAAACGGATATTTCGAGTCACCGCGCGTAAATGTCGCGTAAGAAATAATTTCTATCGTTTCCGCGGCAGTTCTGTAAACAAGGTACGGCAAATATAGCGGTTGCGAAAGATACGACTTCGCGCGGCGTATGCGGCAGAAATCACGAGCAGAGCCGAGGAAATAAATTGCGCACGGTAACGGGCAACGAACGAAATGGCTACCCGGAGGTTTCCCGTGGGAACTGCGGCTCGCGCGCCCGTCGACGGAGATCCTGAGCGAGAAACAGCGCGAGCAGGATATTAAAGTACAAAATTCTATCAAAAGTACGTTTTACGAGAACGAGATAAGCAATAGCGGCGCAATAACGCTGTCTCGCGTCTGCTATTCTAGCGCGTCCTCGAAGTATGAATACTAAAACGGCAACAGTACGTGCCTTTGCGCGCGCGTATTCTCGAAGCAAGTTCAAAAGCTCGCAATTAAATAAGTGTGCAATTAGTATCTGTGAAATTTTTCCATTCTTTATTTTTTCTCAACATGTGAATAAGTTAGAAATTATAATTTTAATAATACTTTGTGTTTTATATTGTGCTTCCATTTAAAAAAAACTACATGCTAATTACATTATACAATATTATTCTAATAAGTCAATATGTGCATGTGGATAATTGCATATTCAAACCAAAATAATTATTTATCTTTTCTCGAGAAATTTTCTTTCACACATTTACATTCAGTCCAATTGCGACTATCGTCACCAGGATTAAATCACGAGTGCACGGGAGGAAAGTACGCGCGGAACGGACGGGCTTGATAAGCGATGCGCAAAAAGGAAGAGCAGACGTATATCTCGGCGCGGATACGAGGGACATGTTGCAAGTCAAGTTCGAGTATACATCATGAGGGGAAATTACGCGTATATATCATTAAATCTTTGAGCAAGACGCCCCCGGGCTGTTTCAGACATTGCGAATCTCGCGACGACGTCTACAAACCGCAACGCGAAAATATACTCGTTTCCTTTATATGCGTCACCACAGATTTTTTTTGAACTCACCTAGGTTTTTCTCGTCAGAAATTGTATTTTCTGTACACAAAACGCAATTCTTTTCATTGTTTCATACGAGAATGTCAGTTTGCAATTTTATTTTGCGGTCTTATTATTTCAAAACTAACGACTATATAATAAAATATAAAAAAAACATAAAGCATATTTTAACACATCGGACAGATAACGAGATATGTCTTCCAATGTCAGAGGTCGTTGACAAGATATTTCGCATTTTCTATATTTTCTATTTTAACGTAACAATGACTTTTAACTGCTAGCAAATCATCAAGTAACTATTAAAAATAGTTGAGAGAAAAAATAGGTGGCTATACTGGTTAGCTCAATAAAATTTCTGGTCCGCGATATGTTTGAATAAACAGATATTTTCCGCTGTTTCTTTGATTATAAATTTCCTGTAGTCGAATATTCGAATAATAAATTTACATTTTTATACTTCTCTCAGCGTTTGAGTTATATTTTTATTATGTTTTGAGAGGGAACGACAGCGAGCGTGCTTCTTGCCAAGCTCAAATTGATATTATTCCCGGAAAGCAGAGCCGTGATGTAAAGTGACGTTACTATCGAGAATAGGCATCATCTATAACGAGCCACGGAAGTGAAACGTTAAAATTCAAAGAATCTCAGAGAGACGCGCCGCGTCTGATCCCATTGGCACCAACGTTCATGCAGATTATGCGATTCCATCTTCTCCCTCTCGAACCCGTCGCATCTATTTCCTACGGCTTTCCTTTCCTCGGTACTGCCGTGGCGAGATAGTTACACGAACCTTACGTGCGCCGAGGAAAATTTCCTCGCGACGTTCAAAATGAAAATATAGGAGAATGGAAAACGCTGGAGACAAGGCTCTTAATATTGGACAGCGAAGGAGAATAAGACGAAAAAAGAAAAAAAAAGACAAACGTGCTAAAGCCCCGCGCGTTTTTCTCAGTCGTCACGGAGCTTCGCGAGTGGCTGACTATACGTGCAATTTTACTACTGCACGCGCATTACGTGTATCGCATTATGTACGTGCAATATTACAGTTAACTACTTAAATACTTTTTAAATTGTATTATTTGTAAAACTTTAATTTTTATATACATATTGAATAATAAATATTTTAATAATTATTTAAATTGTGTTCATATATTGAATATTTGATTATTAGTAATGATTATCGTTGATGTGATGTCTAAACACGATACGTCATTTTTAAAAGCGCTATGTTATCGATTCTCTCTCTTCTTCCAAGTAAATTACGGGATCATTTGTAAATAAAGAAATAAACAAATAGCCTGTTTAGAAAATTGATAAACGCAACAAATTATACAAACAATACAAATTATCTTGTCATTTTGTTATTTAATTTTTTTGTGTAGATTAAATATTGTACAAATAAAAAAAAAGAATTTGAAAAAATATCATTATGATACCACTACTGTAATAGTTACGAAGAATACAATAACTACGGTAACTCAGCAAAAAAAATTCTTAAAAGATGAACATCTACTTATAGTTTCTTGCAAATGGTTGAGATAACGCCACGAGGTTTCGCGAAATATTCTATTACTTGCACAAGTGTTACCTTCTTCTTTTTCTCTTCACCATGTTTTGCCTTCTGTACAAGCTCTTGTTATTACAATATTAATGGCGTGCAAAGTTGTAACAAGTAGCGCCTACAACCAAGCTGTTACACATACATACAAGTAATGCTTCCAAAATTAATTTCGTGCCGTTCAATATTGATCGTCTTTGATGTGCGAGCCATGTTTTTTTTCTCAAAACGGTCAAGTTACCACAAATTTGGCACAAATATCATTCGGAATGTATATCGTACACATATTACCGTTCTTTCAGGAAAGAGAGCAAAGAACTCATAAAAATCTTTTGGTGGTGTATTTTCAGATAAAAAAAAGTATTTTGTTATATACATCGTTACATATGTAACATTTTATTCGATCCATGTCGCATTTCTTCGATTTTCGCGTATTTGTATATACACGAATAGCTTTTAAATCTTGGAAATCCCTGGGATTTTCACCGCCTTACATCCCCTACGGCGCGTACAATACTTAAAGTCTGTTCTTTAAGTCCTCAAAATCCTAAGACTCTCGGCTTTTCTCGGATTTTTAGATCCTTCGCATATTGGCGTGGTCAGATAATAGAAATCGTACTTTATGTCGTTTCCGCCTCGCAAAATACGACACGCGCAAGTGCACTCGACATTAACGGCGACGGTAAGACGGAAATCACGGTTGATCGCACCCGCGCGACGTTTATTACGTGACGATAACTCGCAAACGCATTATGACGTCCCGTTTCGGCGGTAACTGTCGACGCGCGTGCGAAACCCGCATCATTTATGGCATTCGCATTTAATACACTCAAGAGCGGAGCGCGCGCGCTGCGTGCGCGAAACTCAATGTAATATCGTTACACGCTGACGTCGGCCGTCCACACAGCGCGCCGTGTAATTTAATACCGACGCCGTCGAAGCAACGGCGGCGGCGCGGTAACGCTTTCGAATGCATTCGCGAAAATATTCACGCGAGCGAGTTCATGCGGCTTTACGATGACGCTGCGTTTGTCGCGCGCATGCGAGTGAAACGCGTTGCGATGCTTTTTTCAAAATTTCCAGTGGCTTCTCTCTGTCTGTCTGTCTGTCTGTTTCTCTCTCTCTCTCTTACTAGAACGAACGGTCGTTTTTCTGCGAATATTTGCAAATCGCGCGGCCGCGCGTTTGCTGGTACGCTCGGCAGCATAAACGCGCCAACTTCGGTGTAAATAAAAAACTCCGCTTGCAAAAACAGTCAAAAAGCAGCTGAATCTCCACTGAAACATTGATGTGGTTGCGATATATCTAGGGTGTCTAAAACTTTTTGACACATCCGAAGCGTAAAGGTGTTTGGATCAGTCTGAACAAATTAAAATTTAATTTATTTTTTTTTTTACAATATTCTGCAATATTGATTCGAATTTGTCGAATTTACGAATTTATCTTAATAAATGTCACGAATGTTGTAAAATTCTATTTTTCTGTTTAGATCGATCAAATCTACCTTCACCCTTCAGCTGTGTGTCAAAAAGTTTCAGACACCCTGTGTGCCACGGATGGTGAACGATATTTCGAAAAGACAATGTGTGTGTGTTCTGAAAAAACTCTCCATTGAATTGGTTAGTAATCATCTAGTAGTAGATATCGTTGTAGTATCATCAATGTAACATTATTTTCTGGTGTTAGAAACGATGTCAAATATAACGAAAGATTAGAACAAAAAAGTTGACTGTGAAAAATTATCATTAAGCGCTTTATTTGATCGTTAAATTTTCGTAGATACGCTTTATCACGCAATAAAGTAGAAATCGTTACATCTGACTTTATAATGCGCTTCAATTAATATATAAGTTGGCAGAACTTTCGTAATATCCTTTGTGGGGAGAGGAGTTTCAGCGCGGCGAAGAATATAGATAAATCTCAGAATATTACGCAGTGTCTTTTCAGACGGAAAATAGAGAAAGGTTGACTTTTTCCCGCGCACTTCCGCCTTCTTTCTCGCATTTTTTCGCGTAATGTAATTATTACACGAAAAAATTCCTCTTACTTCTCGGAGTGCTTACGTATGCACAACTTTTTCGCGTTAGAATCTTTCTATCTCTCTCTCTTTCTCTCTCTCTCTCTCTCTCTAATTCCCGACACGGTTCACCTCTCTTGCTGTGTTCATCAATGCAAAAACGGGCATAACTTTTTCCGCGCTGAGCTTTCTCGAAGATTTGTCTGATGAACCGCTCCGAGTTTTGTTTTTTTTTGTTTTTTTTTTTATTTTTTTTTTTATTTTTGTTTGTTGCCGCGTTATAATTATATACAGCAGCGCTCGAGAAACGGAGAAGAATAAAGTGGCTCAACTTTCCCACCGTCCGAGTGAAATAAGAGACGCGCAGAAAGTGCGCGAGAAGAGACTGCTTTCATACGCCATTGAAAGCTCTTATCCCAACTCCCGGGGAGTCACGTTTGTCGTTATTACGCCATTACACCGCCAACGGGGGTAGATTCGACGGTCGGATGGGTTAGAATGGTTTTCGGAGAAATTCTTCTCGATGTTTCCTCAATGATGTCGATCTTATCGCGCAGATTCAAAAAGAGCCGAAGAGAATGTAATTTATAAACGACGACTGGTTATCACTTTAAAATAATGAAGAAACTTAATCCCGAAATTACTATATAAAGACTAGATTTCTAATTAGAAATCAAAAAGTTGTCAAATTTATCTCTTTATCGATAATATTCGGCGATAAGAGAAAAATTTAGTGTAAAACATATGTGACAATTCTCTAAAATAACCTTTCTCATGTTTTAAGTCTCTCAGACCGATGTAATAAAAATTTTTTTGGAACGTTTAGTCCCACGGATATTAAAGCTTCAAAAACGTTTTTCATTCATGAAACGCTCTGACTTTCATTCGTGAAGTAATTCTCTAAAATAATTCGCGCGCGCCGGTTGCATTACTCAAAGATAAAATATCCTCGCCTCTCTCTCATTACTTCCATTGTTGACTACCGACATCTCTCTGCTCTCTTGGGGAGGGAGTTTCAACGTTACCACGCTTGTATAATTATACGTGCTTTCGGGTGGATGCGCGAGAGTCGGCAGAACGAGAAAAAACAAAAAACTTTTTTCTCCGTTAGGTTAAGAAAAAAGTGCGGGATCAACACACCGAGAGAACCGAGAGACTACTTCCACGGGTCATTGAAAGCCCGGTGTTTCTCTCTTGTTCAAGTTTCGCACTCGTCTCGTCGTTACCACGCTATTACAGCTGCAACAGCCGCGACGAGTGCTGTTTCGGTGTCGATATCAAAAGAAGTAGTTTCTGCTTGTGTGCGACTTTGCGCGCGCTCGCACCTTCAATTTGCCGCTGGATAAGAAAACTGAAAGGAAATAACAACTTCTACAGACTCTCGTATTTTCTTGCGTGCAAACACATTGCGACAGCTTCATTTATTTATTCCGGCATTATCTCCGCTTGATACAGCATCTGTCGAAGTTATTCGATTAATTAATTAACAACTAAAGAAATATTTTTTGTTCACATTTCAGATTTTACGTTCCTTTTTTGGAGTTAAATTTTACGTGAGATCGAAACAATTAAATTTGTAAGTAGATGTTTTATTTTTGTAATTTTATTCGCGAACGAATCGATCGATGCACGGGAATGCATCTAAATTCTCCGGGCGATTTGGAAGAACGACCGTGTTTGCACGCGTGAACGCTCATTTGCCTCCTCTGTCTGACAAAATTCCAGCGGATTGCGCGCAGCGAGAATATTTGCCTCGAGGCACGGTGGGAAGTTGATCGAGTCCGACGACGCAGAGATTCGACATGCGACTCGATATTTAGACAGGGTGTACGCGCACACGCTGGCAAACAAAAATCGTATTATCCGTATACGCGCGCGTACAAGCGCGTTCGCATAAATCGCGCGCTCGTCGGTTCGCTACGACACGTGACGCGCTCGCGTACGCGTTGTGTTTTACGAAGTTTCATTGTTGGCATGCCCGAAAACACATCATCAGTCCTGCGGTGTAACGATTCACGTAGACCGCGAGTGACAGATTTACGACGACGACGCGGCGCGCTCACGGATATGCGTTTTTTATACCGAATTAATGACGGCATGAATTTTTGCCGAAATGAAATATTAAAACGCGACATAGACGCGCGCTCGCTCGCTCGCGGATTCGTCGCATCGTATACGATATTCGCATTTCATTAACAACTTGAATAACTTAAACGAAAGCCCGGATTATAATTTGAATGTAATCATTTTCTAATTTATACGTTGCGGTAGAATTGTTTATTATTTAACTATATACGTCGTTATATTGTGGTCTTATAATATCGCAAAATACGCACACACACGTGCGGAATCTCTATTTGAATAATTCAACGTCTGGTTAATTGTTCAAATATTATCTGGATTTGTGCTCTCTTCCTCTGTGCACATTCATTTATTATATAAAAAAGGAAATACTGTTACTTTTATATTTTAACCTAAAAACTAGAGATATAAAATTGCTTTGACATTAGTGCAAATAAAATACGTACTTATTATCTCTGGAAAATATACATGCGGTATAAAAAAAAATTTAAAAACTAAATTAAACAATTCATTACTAAAATTAAAGCTATAGAAATTTAAAGACGTAATTGCACCAACACGGTTCTGCGAATACTCGAGTAAAGTATGTCGACGCAAATGGAATATTAATCAGAAATTACTTGCGTGCGATTACTTTGATGTAAGATGCGAGCTCCCACCACTGGTTCGTTACACTTGCGACTTAGCTCAAATCTCGGCAAATCGCCATTGGTTACCGTGCATCAAGAATGGAATTTGCGTGGGGATCAAATATAAATTAGGTCCGAGTTTACACGCACAGCTAAGTCTCCGATCTCTGTACGATGCGGAGGCGCGCAATGTAAATTCGCGCGCATCGCAATTTCAGGCCTGATCTACGCGCGCCAGTCGAAATATGCAGGTGATGCATGTGACCTGGTTGGCCCTGGCTAACAGTTGGATTAAGTGCGGTGCAGGTGCCGGCCCCGATCCGAATTAGGATTGCATTCGCTCGGATTAAACATAAATCGTATACGCAGCTCGCGCGCGCAACTTATATAATCCGTGGAACGAACGTCAGTTGTGTGAATGAATTCTACGTACTCGTTCGCCGTATTAATGCACCAAATTCTCCTTTTATCCGCGCCACGCAACACCAATATATAAACCCATTACTCGTTAAATTATATTTCGCTATTATAATCCTCGTCGAACATAATAATATTCTGTTATATACGTACATACATATACAAATATATGTTTTACTTTTATGATATTAATAAGCGCGCGACTCTCAAAATTATTATTCTGATTAAAAGTGACAGTTTACGAGTTCGTGTGTACCTTCGGTTTGTTGAAAACAATTTCTGTGCGAAACTTTAATTGAAATTTTTGTCAGTGCAAAGTTTATGCTATAGTTAATTATGAAAAATAACGTTGTTAACATTTTGAAGCGCAACTCTCTCTTTCTCTCTCTGCTTCAACGAGAAAAAATCCTGCGCGCGCGCGTAAATCGAGGCAGAAAGACTCGATAATTATGTGATATTAATTAAAGCGCGGTGACACAATGCGACATGTTTTTCTACCACGATGTGTCAAGTGTGTGAGCGCGCGAGGAGAGCAAGCGCGGCGGTTCCGTCCGTTGGCGTTGCACTTTGGGGTGTCCTCGATTATTCGTCCTGCAGGGAATTATTAATGGCCGTTGCCCTACCAGCGAGACTCGGTGTGTAGCAGTATTTATTCACTCGCAATAATGGCATCCGCAAATGAAACATTCGTTTTGCACGTGGAGTGGGGAAGGGAGAGGGGCAAACGTCGCAGTTGCGGCGTTGCTGCGGTCGCGGCAAAGATGAGTGCAAGCGTTGCGGTAAGGGGGCGAACATGTGTTTTCAATGGTCCATAGAATTCTCCCGGAGAGTTCGCAGCGCTTTCTAAATTTAATTGCACTTCCAATTGTAATAATAGTGAACCGCGCGTGGTCAATAAAAACAGTTGAGAAGATCGCGTCCTATCGTGAGCGACGATTTTATGAAAGCAATCTAATGGAACGAGGCGAGGTATGTGTTGTTTGCGAAAATGAATATTTCAAGTTTGTGTTTGTTTGCGCTTTAACCAGAGATGTTATCATCAAATATTATTAAAACGTAGATATTCTATAGAAGATTTAAGTGTGTTAACTCAAACTCACAATTTTATTCACTTGTTTGCTTGATGAAAATTAAATAAGTACTCTTAACGTAAAATATTTTTTTGCGCACCTAAGGAAAACTTGCGATAAAAATACTCTTTGACAGAATGAAATATTAATTCTTCAATAATTCCTGACGTGAGAATTACGAGGAGCGAGGAGAAGAGGCCGGTTAACAACGACACTTGAATAGATTGCATCGGGATCTCAAGAAAGATTCTCTCGCTGATTAAATTAGGTTTGCTTCGGTCGAAGCGATGACCGTGCGGTATCTTAGATCTGCAAGTTTTTGATGTTCCCTCCGTTGTGTCGGATAATTATTGCAAATGAGAGCAGAGAGGCGGAGAGATAAGACGAGTCGGAGTCTTTGTTTTATCTCGGGATCTTTTGCGCCGAGATTAACGGACAGCGGCTACGAACTGCGGGAGGAGGATCATATAGTCGCGACCGCGGATTTTCTTTATGAAGACTCTAAGCATCCCTCGAGAGAAAGAGACATTAAAAGACCCGGTGCATTGTTCACGTAAATATGAATTAACCGACAATGTCCTGCGGGACTTTTTTTTTAGAGATAGCCGCATATCCGCAAGGAGATAAAGAAATGCGGCGTTGCTTGCACTCTCATCGTGTTGCGCGACAAAAATCGATCAGAAAGTGTATCACAAAGGATGCGTCATCTCGATTGATCCCAACGCACATATCCCTAGAGGTGGTCAAAACTATCAAAAAAAAAAAAAAAAAAAAAAAAAAAAAAAGCGATCGATTTTCCTATGTGAAAATGCTCGCGGGGCTATGGGGATGCGCGTATAGCAACGACATGTTAACTGCAGCAGCGGCTCAATTAGTTTGGTCTAAATAATTGGAGCAGATTATACGTCGGATTATCGCGATAGCTCGCCGAAAGATAATACGATGTTATTAACATGAGTGTAATAGCAAGCGCAAATATCGCTGACTATTCAATGGTGCATAAATTATAGTTTTTGGCGCGCTACATCATCACACAAAATGTTAATCGGTAATGTGTGTGAACGTATTACTTATCACTATTTTATCTTCCACGATCATCGTCATATACATATCACATGTCTGTTGTATATCAAGATGTACAGTATTGAAAATAATGCAATTACATTTAATTGTTTCCTATTGTAGTTAATATTATATGTTAATTAAGTTATTTGTAAAAAAAATTAAATAGTGGATCTAAATACACACACAAATATATTGAGCATTTTGACTATCAGTTTTTTTTTTCCAAAAAGAAACGAAAACGTTATTTAAACGTATCTTCTTAAAAGTTGCTGAAAAATATTCTAATTGATATTGCATTCTTGCTATCACAATAAAACTCGATGAAGCTTGCAAATTTAATATGATTATCCCAAGAACGCGACCGCAGCTTTCGTATCTTTAGAACCGTGTGGTCCCGAAGGACTAAGGTGCTTTATTGATCTTAGCCGAGTGGCACCATGGGGTTCGGCTATATTAGATGGTTCATCGCACCCACGACGTCAGGTACAACTGGGTCACGACCTTTTCCAAAAACATTTGCTCTTGTTTTAATATTTTTTTTCGACACTTTTTCTTCTTGACAAATAAAAAAGGTTTTTGTTTCGAGATAAATTGTTCAAAAATACGTTTGCTTAAAAGGAAAAAATGATTAATACACATACGTTTGCTTAAAAGAAAAAAATAATTAATACACAAACAGAGAGAATATAAAAGAAGATAATGGTGATGAAAAATTTCAGTTATCTGATTTTTTCTATACCTTCATAAATGTATATATAACAAAAATGCTTTTATTAGATCTGTCTAAAATAAAATGAGATATGGAAAGCATCTCGTCTGTGTCGAACAGATATAAGTTCTGAAAATATATGCAATATTCTCAATCACTTATTCATTTCCGATCTGTTCTTTCTCCCGACAGTTGCGATAAAATCTATGTAGCGATAAATTGCCACTTGGCTTTTGATCGCAGCTTCTTCTCAAGAGTGTCTCTCTCTTTCTCGCAACACACGTACTTCGCACGAAGAGAATTCGACGGAAACGCGAGAGTTTAATCCCGGGACGAGATTAATCTCCGACTGTGCCATTTCGAGTTTCAACGTGTATAAGAGTTTGGATTTATCGACTTCTACTTCGAATTGTGAGCGTACGCGATCAGAGTTCGTGCCACTCTCGCGACACCTGCTATTCTCCGCGGCTTGTTCTCCAATTCCCATCAACGAAGAAACGGGAATACCACCCACATGTCGACAGAGCAGACCAGCGACCGAATCGTTATATTTTACGGCATATCCCTCTGCGATTTTTACGATCTATCATTTCTTTATTGTTGTTGCGGTAATTTTTCAACTCGTCAATGATGTCAAATCTCTTCGAGTTCTTACCGCGGCAATGCACGTGTCGCGTAACTGCAGCTGCAGTACGCGGCTGATTGTCAAATGGGTCTGTTATATATGGTAAAGAATAAATTATAAATATTACCGTTGCTCTTGTATTTATTTATCTCTTTAAAACATATACTTTAAACAATATAACGAATTGCGCGCATAAATTTCTTCTATGTTTGTACGCATCGCACAATCTGCCGTTCCAATAATTGTTAGAAGCAAAAAAGACTTATAAAAATTGCTGCAACTCGAGAAAATTGCGTTTTTTTCTCGCTATGCGTGAGAGAAAATGCTCGGCATGTTGCACGCGGACATTGAAATGAACGCCCGGTGAAAAACGTCCGCGATAAATCGTTACACCGCGTCGAATAGTGATCGATTATCGTTGCCTCGCGTAGATTAATAGTTGCACGTATCGATCAGGAAAGACAGGTTGGCGCGTGGAATATTGCAGAAA